>JXSR01S000762.1:65905-81906 GCA_000969725.1 Ophiothrix spiculata | reverse complement strand
TTTCAAAATCATGAACGCTGGCTCCATTGGAAATACGTTGTTGCAAGGTTGCCGAATTCACTCAGCGTAAGTGCCTCATATAGAATATGAGGCACGAGTTGAGTGCAACTCGGCTCGGCCTCGGGAAGTAAAAGTGTAACTTTTGTAAGGTGGCCACAAGTTGGGTGGCCACATTTGCCAGTTGCACAAAAATGCAGTTTGAAGACATGTTACCATGGTAACCCAGTAAACAAACCAAACACATATTGTTTGATTTCTCTGATTCGTACAGCACGGTCTTCATAAATTTAATTCAAAAAGGTTCCTTTTATGAATACCTGGCATGAATATGGAAAAATCAATTTTTGGTTTTTCGAGTAGGCCTACCATTAATGTATTATGCACAAATTACCATTATGTGTTATATGTTATATACTATACGCGACTACAAATGTCCAAAAAAAATCAAGATAATGAAATTGTAATGTAAAGAGATACAAAATATCAGAGAGGTAAGTTGAGACTCATAGGATTATTTATAGGCAAGGATGTGGATGTGCATTTATTTGATGGTACTAAATAAGACCGTTTAAATCTCAATTTCTTATTTGTCAAAAGTGTTCTCTTTTTCCATGACTTAACAGTGAAGAAAAAAGCCTGTAAATAAAAAATCACTGTTAAGTCATGGTAACCAGGACTATGTGAATGCCACATATATGCATATCTGCATGTGTCCCCGTGAGAGTAGCAGGCCCTATTGTATGTAACCTTCACTCTTCAAAGTCACATAATCAGTTATAAACCTTTTTCAAAGTTTGCCGAAGAACTTGCCACATGTATAGTTTGGTCCCCCTTTAAAGATGATCACTGTGTTAATTTTCACCAACCGATGTCAGTGTTACATAGTCGGTGGTTGGTCAGTGGCGGGATGAAAATGCGCATGTGGTATCTAAGCGCAAGATTTGCGCCTTATACGCAAAACACAATGCGAGCACTTGTTATTTACGCATTGCCTTTAAAGGTAAGTACCGAACATAACACAAAAAATAGCACAAAATAGTAATGAGTGCCCCCGAGCCAACAGGCCTAAGTGATGAAATTTTGTGTGTGTTCTTCTATATGTATAGCAAAATGCTGATTTTTCAGATATTTGCTACCGTACCTGCAGAAATTTTTAATTTTTAGCTTGTCAATCGTGAGTGTCAAGTGGATGTAAAAAAAAATGGGGTTACCGACTGTTTTAAAAAGATAGCTAGAGATGAAATTACATTGAGCAAACTCTAAAAAACAGATTTTATCACAGGATGTTTATCGAAATTTAGGTTTATAACATCAAACAGATAATAAAGTTTATGAGTTACGGTAATTATGTCAAGTAAAATAACGCTCGAGGTTTCAAGTTATCGTCCATTAAAAGGAAAATGATGTCATTATATATGACATCATAGCATGCTTAGACCACCTTTTCATTGCTTATTTTTGAAGTTTAGCTAAAATTTATCAACTGAGAAAAAAATTAAAAATTCTGTAGAACTTATCACCGTGATCTTCCTTAAATGAACTTTGAGAAGTTGTGAAAGTATATGTCAGAATTTCACACAGGATGAATTTTTCTTTTCTTTTCTCTTTGTTTCAAGCTTATTTCACTTTGGTATGAAATGGCAGCAACACCTGGCCCACGGACACGGTCCAAAAGTTTTGTCCCGCTACCATTTGATGCTGGTGACAGCAGTGCGGATGAATCAATAGATGTGTCTCGAATGAGGGCGCAATATGAGAAGACGCCTGGACGACTACCAATAGCAGTGACTCCAGGAATACACGTCGCCACCCCTGCCAGGAAACGATCATCAACAATGACACCAGGTGTCACCCCTGCAGTGAATGGCAAACTTACAGCCATTGATCCACTGAGAGATAGGCTTGAAGAAGATGAAGCTGGAGGGATTGGAGGAAAGCGAATTAGCCCTGGATTGATGCAACTCAGACAAACACCAGGTGATATATAGATTGCACCCCGTGGAGCCACTCAACTATAATTAATGTTGCAGGCATAGCGTGACCACAGTTTTTCAAAACACCCCCTGAAGGGTGGAGGGTTCTGAAGCCAAAATATACCCTTTTCCCCATTCACACTCTAAATCGGGATTTTATCGATACCGCTTTCACACTAGGGTTTGAAAAAGTACCCTAGTTCTTGAAATTTGCTGTTTTTCGATACCCTAAACAGTGTTACCTGATGATTCACCCATCAGAAGTGTTCCCGCTAAGGTTTTTGAGCTTGCGCCAATTTGAGCAATTTTGACACAAGTTGAAGAAATGTTTGCGCCAAAATTATGGGCTTTGATTGAAAGTTGGCCCAATAAAGCTAGAAAAACATCTTTCTCATACATTTTCAGAAACTGTTGCGCCAGTTTGCACTGCTCCTGCGCCATTGGCGCACCATACGGCCTTAGCAGAAACACTGAACTGCCCATCAGTCCTAAAAAACAACCCTAATTCGCCTTTTTTTGGTCATGCTATGCCTGTAACATTATACTTGACCAATCAAAACATTGGCATTGGCATTGACATTGTGCATGTTATGTTTCCAACTACACCTAGGAATGTTGCAAAGCCCAGCACAAATTTTATTTATATTATTTTAATAATTACATTGTACAATGATTTGTGAAGGTGGAGGTTGTTTTGTTACCGTACCTAATATAATATGTGCACATTTCCAGGTACTTGAACTCCACAAACCCAGAGCTCTTACATGTAGGATTAGCAACATCTAATCAATGTAATTTGACTGTAAGAAGTAACTTTGGGTATACAGACTTGAAGGAGTTTGGAAGTATCTCATGAAAATATTTAATCCTCTTTTTCACAATTTAATTGTGAATTTTTAGGGTTGTATTAGGGCCTATACTCCCTTTTCCTTGGAAAAGTTTAGTTTGCTTGTAATCATATATCCATATTAAGAAATCACAAATTCTATGTTGAGTGACTCGTTTAGTATGGTTTGTTGCTTGCAGGCCTAAATTGCTTTAATTGGTTAAGTATAAAACTAAACAAAACCTTTCTTTACATTTTTACGAAACAAAAATTGGCAAAATTTGCTAGTCAAATACACAAAATTACAAATACGTATTAGGCTAATACCTGCAAGTACAGGGCTGATATACAGGTTTTTTGTTTGTTTTTCAAAATAACAGGATGGCAATGTTGGAGTTGCCCATTTATGTGTATTGAGCAGAACAAAAGAAAATCCACTTTATAGACAATTTCTAAATTATTTAACTGGAACTTGCCAGAAGCAACATATTTCAGGTGAATAATGTCAATTAACCTTTTTCAACACTTTACTATTCTCATTAATCTTATAGGTAGAGCACTTCAAAAACAGAAACTTCTTGAAAAGAAATTCCATGCAGCTAAATCCAAAGTGAAGGGTGTAAATGTCGGCGGAGGCATCAGTGTATGGCCTGAGATGGAAGACATGAGGCTTACAAGAGAAGAGGTGTGGGGGCTAGGTCTGGTGTGTGTTGTACTGGTAGTAGCAGTGTATTCTTGCTTCCAGCTTATTCATGGTAAGGACATGGTGTGAATATAGAGAGTGGTGCACTGGTATTGGGCATGTGGACATGAGATTTACTAGAGAAGAGGTGTGGGGGCTATGTCTGGTCTGTGTTGTACTGGTAGTAGCAGTGTATTCTTGCTTCCAGCTTATTCATGGTAAGGACATGGTGTGAATATAGAGGGTGGTGCACTGGTATTGGGCATGTGGACATGAGATTTACTAGAGAAGAGGTGTGGGGGCTAGGTCTGGTCTGTGTTGTACTGGTAGTAGCAGTGTATTCTTGCTTCCAGCTTATTCATGGTAAGATGATTGTGCTAATGTACTATGTGACATCTGGACCTATGATGAGGCTTTAATACTAGAGAAGAGGGGTGGGGGCTAGGTCTGGTCTGTGTTGTGCTGGTAGTAGCAGTGTATTCTTGCTTCCAGCTTATTCATGGTAAGGGCGTGGTGTGAATGTAAAGGATGGTATCAGGCCTGTGGATTTGAAGCTTTCAAGAGCAGAGGTTTAGATAAGGTTAGCCTGCATGGTCTGTACAGGTAGAATCAATGGTAAGAGCATGGAATGAATTTAGGGGTGACAATAGGACTAAGGCTGTGTAACCGGCTCTAGAGCGAGACAACTTAGCAGTTATGTTCACTCTGGGACACGACTTGTGCGTTGAAACTAGTGGCTTGTCACTTTTAGTCACGAGTGAGACACTTTCTTCAATTGCGTTCACACTGAGAATTTGCTCCTGAGCGGCTCACATTCTCCTGTGTGAACACGCCCTTAGGTGAGGCTTACAAAAGCAGAGGTCTCGGGACAGATATGGTCTGTGCTGTACCGCTAGTTTCTATAATAACATGATGACTTTTTAGTTTTGTTGTTTTTACAAAACAAAGCAAAATAAAACCATCCATTATTCCATATTAATATATACCTAATCATTAATGAACTTTCCTCACATACGTGAGTTATATATTACGAGTCAGCGGTTACAGAATTAAGCGTGTGTGTAGTAATTTTACGAAAATTTTCAAAAATATGGGGGTGGGTCTTTACACAAAAGTGGGACATTACTCACATTAGTATCGTTTATTACGCAATGCACAGAGTGCAACTGAATAAGATTGATAAATGTGTAAAAGATAGCAACTGACCAAATTAATTGGTTTGGCTCAACGCATGGAGTGTGAGAATGAACAATAATTTATGGTGGTTTTGTGTTTCACAGGTACCCTTATGCAGCGTCTGGATCATTACAACAACCAGCTGAGAATATTTGCTTCAACTCATCAAATAGATTCCTCAAACCAAGACAGTTTCAACACGTCAGTGCTGCAGTGGCATATGCAGTTTACAAATGTCATGGTAAGTATAATGTGCTTTAATTTTGACATGAAACTCCTTTTATGGCTCCAGATCCATGTGTGGAGATAATGTGTGTGTGTGTGTGTGTGGGGGGGGGGGTTATCTATAGCCAGGAGTTGACATCTGGGTGCAATTCTAAGGGTAGGGTTGTGCTTTGCACAGTAAATTTAAACAACATTTGTGTTGCTTGTTTTCATCATGATTTTTGGAATTTCCATGGTTTCTCCAGGTTTGTTCACACTACAGCTCCACTTCCAGCTATTCAAGTAAGGCTTAATAGGATGCAAATCAATGATGGGTTTAACCGCAGTGGAGTTTCTATTTTCAGTGAACACCAATGTACTCTATCCAAGATTGATTTGCTAATAAATCCTCTTTTTCATGTTTTAAACATATAACTTGGAAATATTCGTTTTGAGCAAATTACCCCAGTGATGAGTCCTTGTTTGTGACTTTAACTAAGTTGGCAATATTGCCTTTGCTCCCCTGTGACGTCATGTCTGATTGCTGCCTAGGTTCCTGAAAAAAACACCTGTTTCGTGTTCTTGCTAAAATATAAAACAAAATCGGTGGTGTCCTATGTTTATAATGTTCGCTTTCCATATCCACTTTACGGTGAAATGATTTGATTGTAACTTACGTGTATGCATTGCAAGTTTTGAAGAGAGGATGATACAGGTTAAGGGCACAGTTAACCCCTCATTTTCTGAAATACTTCATGCTTTGTAACTCAGCAACCAATAAGTAAATCCATATAAAAGTATACATTTCTAGATGTGAATTTTCATGTAGAAGATGATGGTTAGGTCAGTTTTGGACCAAAATGTATGATTTTGGACCAAGGTCCAAAAAACCCAAGTTCTTGGACTTAAAAAAAATAAAAGTTGGACCTCAAATGCTTTTTAGAATCTAGAAATACATGTCTAGGAACGCATTTCTCAAATTTTTGATTTTTGACTTACTTGACTTGACTTACTTACTTTGAAATATTGCCAAAAATAGGTCCAAAATTGGTCCAAAATGATTTTTTGGTCATTTTTGGCCTATTTTAAGCCTATTTTTGGCAATATTTCAAAAAGTCAGGTTAAAATCAAAAATTTGAGAAATGCGTTCCTAGACATGTGTTTCTAGATTCTAAAAAGCATCCGAGGTCCAACTTTTATTTTTTCAAAATTTAGTTAGGTTGTTTGTAAAAATAGTGGTCCAAGAACAAGGTTTTTTTGGACCTTGGTCCAAAATCATGCATTTTGGTCCAAAACTGACCTAACCATCATCTTCTACATGAAAATCCACATCTAGAAATGTATACTTTTATATGGGGTAACTTATCGGTTGCTGAGTTACAAGGCATACAATATTTCAGAAAATGAGGGGTTAACTGTGCCCTTATTAAGAGAACTTGGTGAATGCGGGGATTGAAAATCACAGATCAACGTTTGGATAACCATTTTCTCAAACTGAACAACACTGAATTTGTAAAATATATTTCCTTGTTACAGAAAATAGAAAGAAACATGATATAATCAACACAATACTTAAGTTTCAACCCAAATCTGACACATATTACTTGATTTTTCAAGATAAAAATAAATAACCATTGAACAAATAAAATTCATCTGGCAATATGCAATTTTATTACTTCCAAAAACAAATTAGAAACTCATTGATTTGAAAAAAACAAATTAATACATTATTAAAGAAAAATAAAGCCAGCTTAATGGGGATCTACTCTTTGATATGCAGATCTCAGGGGTGTGAGAGTTCCTCTTTTCAGCTGATTTCCTTGTTTTTGAAAATTTTCTTGTGTTAAAATTTCAGCTTTTTTATTCATTTTCAGCCCGTTTTTGACCTTTTTCCTGACTTTACGACGCTTTTCCTCGTTTTTGTCAACTGGCCTCTCACACCCTTGAGATCTGCATAATGTATATCACGATTATCATTCACAATCAAGAGTCAACTGTCCACCATATATGCAAGGTTTAAATTTATCACTTTTGGCTTTCTGGCTTTTCTATCTCTCATTCTTTTTCTCTTATTTTCTTGTTCTTAGAACATTGACCTAGCTGACAGAGTATAGTTTGTACGAGCCTTTATTGCTTCTTTTTCTTGTCCCATTTATTTGTCAACTCAAGAGGGCTCCACCCCATGGGACAAGCAACGTTCATGGTCTTATATCTGGCTGGTTGTTGCTGTTTTTGTGGTGGTGCTGCTGCTGCTGCTGCAGATTGGGAAGAAGTTGGTTGGTGAACTTTTGCCACTACTTAGATTACTCTGCATGGGAAATCTGTATAGAATAGAAAAAATAATTGCGTTAAAACATTTACAACTTCCAAGTATCCTTAAATATTCATACTGGGCTCTACAGATATTTCTTTTTCATAAACCATTTACAAGGAATCTTACATTCCCGTCCTTTTGTTGTATTTTACCTTACACAACACGATTTATCAAATTGAATAATCTGCCTCTTTGATAAAGCTTGAGAATATAATTACTGCTCGTTTTCAATTTATAACATGTTTAGGGTGATTCAGATAAGTATATCCAAACTGTACCTGACATATTTAAACAAAAATTTCATCACTTAAAAATTGTTGAATACCTGCCCTGTATGTAAATCCAGCTAACATTATCTTCCGTTTAAAAGCCTTTTTAACAGTTTTCACCTCCCTGGTTATATGTTACAGTTTTCAGCCACGTTCTCCTTCCAGGAGAAAATGTCAGAATATGGCATTGCCGTGTTAGATATTCATAAGAATCATTGATTTTCCTAACTAATTCAGCCAAATAAGTGATCAGAGGTGGGCAACATACTTTACTGTCCACAAATAACCACAAGATTTAAATCAGGACTGTTCTAGCAGGCCAGAAGTCTTGTCTCCAAGGACCTTCCGGACCATTAAATCGTGAGCCTCAACCGGAAGTTATGGACATTCCCTCACAAAAAGCACTGTAAAAAGCTTCAACATGATCCAATTTAAATGATTCTTTCACTATTATGATAAACTGCACCTGCAAGTGTACCTAACTATGCACTCAAATGATCTTGATCTTACAAATATAATTTTGTTATCATGGCTAAAACATTTTTATATATACCGTAATTCGTTTTCTTACCTAGGTGAGCAAAACCATCTTCATCATCTTCTTCATGCTCATCTATATGGCTGCCATTGTCAACGTCTTCCTTTACTGCGACGGGCTAGTCTGAAAAGTCAAATGAAATAATACTTGCATAATTCAAACAACATTATAAACAACATCTTATATAGCTTAGAAGGGTTGATGATAGTTTTACTTTCATCTGGATTGGAAAGTAAAGAGACTAACAACCCTACATATTTCACATTCAGTAATGTTAGCGGGTGGGACAATTTTCACAATGTTAAACACTGACCAAAGAAAGATCTATTTTTTACCTGCAATAATCTTTTTAAAATAAATAATGTTTTGCGTGTGCTCCTGAAAACCAAATAACCTCACATAGAGGTGCAGTTTATACCATCATGGACACATAAACATATCTTTACAGAATTACTCTTTTCATCATTTCAAATATCTAGGCATCTCATCATCTTCTTCATGCTCATCTTTATGGCTGTCATTATCAACGTCTTCCTTTACTGCGATGGGCTGGTCTGAAATACAAAAGTGAAATTAAATAATTCATAGGGTCAAATAACATTATAACCATCATATAGTCCAGAAAAATGTGATAATCTTACCATTATCTGGTCCAAGACAGTAATGAGACAAATAACACTATACATGTAATTTTAGTCTCACTTTAAGTTATGTCAGCGGGTAGACGGAGTTTGATCACATACTTTAACTCATTTTTCCCTGTATTTCATATCAACTATTATCATTTGTCTTCTAACATTTTTATTTTTACCTATTTCATTAAAAAATTTCCGGCATCTTATTGATCTCTTCATGATGCCAAGTGTCAAACAAAGATCCAGTATTGGATGCAAGTTCAGCCCTCTCATTAAGGGGATAGCTAGAGTTGTTGGAGGTAGGAAAAAAAGCCTGATAAGTATTTTGAGTCTTGTTGTGATTGTGCCATATTATTTCAGCTAGATGTCCTTCAAAATTTGATACCCTTGTGCCTGCCATATTCCTTAGGTGACTTTTTGCATGAGTCCATGCGACCTTGATGGTATTGGTTTTGACTTTACACAAGTTACCCGTTTCAATCTGGCAATACCATTGGACATATGTGTCTTTATGTACGACTGTAAAATGTTCAAAACCAAGTTCATTCAGATTTTTATATCCACTCCATCCATCCGTATAAATACAGCTTCCGGGTTCAACATGTGTTAAGAATATTTTGGTTAACATGTCCTTATTTCTATTTTCCACCAGGTAGATGATCAGCTTCCCACTTCCTCATTCTATCAATCCAACAACCCAAATCTCAATCCCTTTCTACTCTCCTCTATGATATTTTGATTTTCTTCCAAAGAGGGTGTCATCAAGTTACACCTCGCCAGATAATTTCATTTCAGCTTGTACAATATCCCTCAACAAACTCTCAGAATATTTCTCTTATAGATTTAGCCCCTCTAACGGCCATATTCCCATAGTCTATATTTGCTAGCGTAGAACTCTTGATGAGAGTTTGCCCATCTAGATACAGTTTTATGAAATTTTAGACATCGGGGAGTGGCAGTATGAAGCGGTCAAAGAATGGAATAAGTTATCTTCTGTTCAAAATCATGTCCACTTTTCCTGCATCGAAACGAATAACCATCCAAGGAGTCTTTCAACTGGTTAATGTTGTGGGTTTATTGCATCTGCCGCACAAGATGGAACTTGCAAGGAGGTTGTTGGTGCCATGAACTTGTAATGAATAGAAAAAAAAGGGTTGCTCTATAATGACAAAAGTCGACATTTGTAAACTGTTTGTCGTGTTCCATATTTAGCTTCAACCCCTTTTATTACCATCTTCATTTTTTAGCTTCAGCCATAACTTGAATAATCAAGGTCTAGCTATCGTTGAGATTTGTAGGACGTATCTTCCAAGACAATTCAGCAAGTGAATATAAAGTTGGGTCCCACTGAACAAGTATTTAAATTACCATATATGTGTGATATTTAAATTCGTCACACTTTTAAATATTCGCTGACAAAATCAGTTAAGGTTATACAATCATGCTAATTTTATGCTTAGTGCTAATTTGAGCCCAAACTCGGGGTATAATTATTTTTTTTGAAAACTTGATACATCTATGTCAGTAGCATTGTTTATTCTGTATTTTGGCACTAGCTTATGAGTTTAAATAAAATCAAATGTCTTACCTTCAGCCAATTGTTGGCAGTTTCTGACATCTCGTTGCACATAATACCTAACCGTTCCATCCAGATACTCGTAGCGTCCATTGATGATGTTCCAAGAGTAGAGGCGATAAGTTCCTTTGCTAATGCTGGTTCCCTTACTGTTTTCAAATGCTCTGAAGATGCTTCTCAGATGACGATAGCTGATACATCTCGGCACATATTATTTAGTTCCACCCACTCATACAGAACAAGAGGGATCAACCTATTCATAAAGGCAAATTTACAAATTGAAATGCTATCAAAGTGTTTCAGCGGATGCTTCCAAATCAATCGACGTATATGTCGAGGTCATTCAGAGGCATTTCCTAGAATATCCTGAATACCCTGCCATTACAAATATATCTTTCGACATGACTGGTTTTCAGCCATAATTGCCGACAAAAAGGCACACACATGCACACACCCACTGTTTTGACAAAATCAAATCTCACGCTATTTTCTTTAAATTCAATTCATAATATGCATCTGGACTATTAACTTTTGAAATTGCTGTGCATTATGTTTAATATCAAACCATAAATATATTGAATATGAACAGATGATTATATTTTCAGGACAATAAGTGATTCCAATAAGGTTTTGTTAAAAATCATTTTTCATTTATAATATGCTTCATTGATACAGGGCATGATGCAGATTTATATTTGTATGCATATGTAATGCATTGGTGCGACAGAATTTGTTGTTGCATTATGTTTAATATCAAACCATAAATATATTGAATATGAACAGATGATTATATTTTCAGGACAATAAGTGATTCCAATAAGGTTTTGTTAAAAATCATTTTTCATTTATAATATGCTTCATTGATACAGGGCATGATGCAGATTTATATTTTTATGCATATGTAATGCATTGGTGCGACAGAATTTGTTGTTATGTAAAGCTTTTAGTTCGAGGCATTCATGCATAACACACCATGCATTCGTTACATATTAACAATGGAAGTGATTTAGGAAATCCCATGTAAAGAGATCGCACATATTCATGGCGGGCAGAAGTTGCAACAAAAACAGGATTTGAAAGATACAAACGCTGATCTACGATTTTTAATCCCCCAGGATCAATCCTTCAAAGCAAAGAGACTTTATAATAAATGAAAGCAGGGGATTAAGCAACCGATTAAGCATCCTGAAAACGTTGGTCCTCTGCGATGTTCTAAAAATACCTACGATACATGTAACATGGGTTTTCCAGAACATCGACTGAACAAGAAATTATTATTCATTTTTAACAAGGGCACAATACAATTATTTTTTTCCAGCAACTTGGCAGTTAGGCATGAAGTAACCGGGGACATAACAGAGTGGGGCAACAGAAGCGATGTTGCCGCTAAGTTTTTTAAGATGATCATCATCCATGATAGGGATGCAAGATTGTTTGTTGCTCTGTAACAAACATTAACAGTACTGGAACATATATAAGATTTTAGAGATGTTTTCTTGTTTTAAATGAGGCAGCAATACCGAAGTCTCTTTAATATTTCTTGACACGTTCTGATGATAATCCAGAAACATAAAGAATGGTGGCTGTTGCTCTAGTGGACTGACCATCGCTGTTCTTTTGTTGTTTATTTCCCTTTTTGTTGAGTGCTTCAGAAAGGCCCAATCAGGGTCAGACAAAATGTTACAGAGCAACATGAAATGTTGTATTCTCCAAACAAGTAAATCCAGATAATACTATAATGTTCACCACTACTGCATGACCGAGAACATTTCCTCATAGAATGCTTTTCATGATGTGGTTAATTAAGACAAGTAAGGCAATTTGATTAACAAATTTTGCAGGAAACTGTGTAAATTGCATATTTGCACGAATTTGTGCTAATTTAGGTCAAATGTTTGCAGGTGTTACAGCAAATCCTTTACTCTTTTTTACTTTTTTTTTTATTTTTGGGTGGTCTTTTTTTTTAGGAGCCCATAACTTTTCTAAAAATATTTTAAAATTTACAAGTGCACCTAAACCTTTGAGACCAACTTTTTTGTCAGTGAATATTAACCAGGACTTTGAATGTTGATTATTGTCTTGTAGGATTCTATACACACCGATTTTGATGTGGATTGGTACCGAGTTCCTGTCCAGTATCAGCTGGTTGTAGCTCTGTATTTCATTGGCATTGGAGTGTTATTCTATTACCTGATTGATAACATGTATGCCAAAAATAAACTCACACCATGGAGGATCAAAAACTGGTAAGAAATGACAGAAATGATAATATGCAACTTTTATGAAAAAGAAATGGGGCTAATGGAAAGGTAAACATAAATCCAGGGTAGGGGTTGCATTGACAAACAATGGGGCCCTGCACTATGGATTTCTGTTTACATTGTCCAGGAAAGTTGAGAATAGGCAACTTTCCTGCACTGTCCTATAAATTTATGATGAGTCTATAGATAGAGAAACAGATGAGAATACTCTTGCAAAATACCACTAATTTTATGGACATTCTGAGTGAGGCACTTTTAACTTTGACGTAATTAATCTGGTATGTAGTTTTTTGGAAGTTTCGTCTTCATTTTGTAAAGTGCTCGGTTCCTTTGTAGAACAGCATATACAAAATTTCCAAATTTTGAGAGTCTGTTTCAAATCTACCATGGTACATAAGGACAACCAAGGCAACAAAAATGACTGTGTTGCCCTCCAGTGGAATTTCTGAAAAATTAGTCAGTCTGGTTAAAATATTTTTTTTATTTTTTTAAAGCGCTCAAAGTGCCAAATTTTGATGCATTTCCCACTATTTTCTCCAAAAATATCCAATCTGAGCAAAATTGGGTGTTTTTCCCAACACATCAACTTCTTTTTTGGCCTAACTTCTTCACATTATGAATAAACAATATTTATGTGTATATACATATATATGCTCGTCTTCAACAGACTTGAGAGTCAATGATTTGATAGTTTTGATTTTGATAACTTCTCAGAACCGTAAACCCTTTTCAATATTTTGCTAAATGGTGATTTTAATTTTTCATGAACTTATTAAGGGTATTTGTCTGTTGGAGATCGAAGGTCATATGAACATCTCACATGTTTGCCAAGCACCACAGGATTAGTGCATATGCCAATTGGTCTGTCCAGTAAAATGGTAAAATAGAATGTGGAAAAGTTAGGCAATCTCTTCAGGTTGGCATTTGTTTTATCAGATCAGTTCACCATACCAGACCAACACATGCCCCTCCCACACACAAAGAAGGAAAAGGAAAATCTGTATTTTACAGATTAAATTCAATGCTGCTAAATAAATAATAATATGAATAATAAAAAGACCCTAAATGAAATAATGTGGAGAAGTAAGGAAGTCTCTTCAGCTAGGGTTGACATTTGTATCAGAACAGATTTTGAACATTTGAAACTTATATGCATGTTTCCATTATTTGTATGCACTCTTGCAAAAAATTTAAATCTTTTAAAATAACTGCAGATCCAGGTCCAGATTGCATCACTGATGTCAGAATTTTATCATAAAAATTAAAAATATTTTGATATTTTGTCTTGGAGTCCTGTTGAATTTGGTTTTGTCTTTTTTGCAAACTATAGAAAGCCAAATTCAGTGGCAACTCATTTGGCAAGTTCATAGGGATTTACATTTAAGTTCTTGTTATCAGTGGCTGATTTCACTAACATGTAGCAGAGTATTTTTAAGAATTTAGCAATCATTTTTGGAGTTACCAATCAAATCGGGGTCAGCAACCATTGCTCAATGTTGAAATCTGCCTCTGATCTTTTTAAATCTAATCTTTGAACAACAAAATTGCTACTCTTTACATGGAGTTCTGTATTTTCTGGTGACTTGTTAATGAGTTGCCACTGTGGTACTGCAACAATATTGTAATAATTCAGCAAGCAAACCAGCATTTTATTTTCTTCCAGGGTGTCGTTGCTGGTTGTAATTGCCTGCTGGAGTATCCTCATGGTTGGACTGTTAACCAAAGCACAGAAACTGGAATATTTAGTTGAAAGTAACATCCATATCCTGAGCAAAAAGATGGTAAGTACATGATTTGTTAAATGGGAAACCAGATTGTCGTAGTTGAATCTGCCCTCTTTGCATGGAAGCAGTGTTAGTTTATTCTGATTGGAGTCGAGAATTCAACATCAATTTGATTGTCAATAAATTTTGGCCTCATAGTATTTATCAACCATCAAAAATTAATATTGAAATATTTATTACATTAGATTTACCACAGTCACTGCAAATATTAACAGTAATGCTCCTTTCATCAGTCATACTGTGCATGACTACATTAATTTTGTGACCTGATAATGAATGTTAAGATTAAATGTTGACAGCTATTTATTCACTGTTTATTAGACTTCACAAGTTAGTCGTGGTGATGTCTGCAGTTAACGGTATAAAGAAAATCCTTTTCACTTGTGCCTTTTCATTCTAGGCTGGATAGCTCTGTCTGTGAACTTCAACCCAATCAGATCTATCATCACATCATACAGCAACAAGACCAGTTCAATCATCTAAATTCATATACTCCGCATGTCCCCTAGCCAATCAGAACACAAAAAATGCGGAGTGCAGTGAAACTTCACAATGCACTGTGCTTGTTGCATTCCAGTTTGTGTGGTGGGCGTTTACTACGTATTAATGTTTAATTGTTTTTGTCGGGTGATGATTTATTTAGCTTAGAGAAGTTTTGGACTTTCATGGGCATACTAAAGGGCTTATTTTTTTTACAAAAGATACAGTGTTATTTTTCTGTCGTATATGAATAAGATTACTAAATTTGCATTCCATTATGCTCATAAAATGAGACAAAATCAATGCTCTTGTGGTAAATCTTGATTCCTGTCCAATGCACTCGGCCCCTAAGGGCCTTGTGAATTGGAGGCATCAAAATTGACCGTGCATGCATTGATTTTGTCTCATTTCACTTGCGACATGAAATGCTCATTTATCACTATATTCAATGAATTTTAATTTGCTTTGTCTTCATGTTTCAGAGTGACCTCGTCTTTGACACAAGCTTAGACCTAACAACCTACAACAATGTCCTCCTGTTATGGCGTACCTGCTGCCTTCCACCAACAACTCTAGGAACGCTAAGCATCATGGGCATTTTCCAAGTGCGAGACTTATCATATTATCTACAGTATTATAGCTTGCCAGTTTTGACTGCATTACTGACGCCTGTTGTAAGGCTTGTTATGGCATTAAATGAGGTGTATAGAACACCATAAGTGACACAACTCCAAAAGTATATCACATTATCAACAGACTTTATGTACAAAATGTGTTATATAGGAAAACCAAAGAAATATTACTTTTTGAAGAAACAGTACTTACAACAATTGCCTAATTTTAACTACCCGGGCTAAAAAAGGAATACTGGAATACTGCATATTGACATAGGGGAAAGCATTTACCTTTCTATTGTATTACTTTTTGTTTGAGCGAATTCTTAAGCTTCTGTTCAAAATGTATGGATGAAAATGTAACTTTGCATCCAAAGTCTTGGTGTAAGGCAAAAAAAAAAAAAGTTTCTGGTAACATGCTTGAAAAGTACAATGCGGTATGCACGTTTTTATTTTTTACTTTTCAAGAATGCAATGCGATATGCGCTTTTTCCGTTTTTTCTTTTTTTTATACAAAAAATGCTAACTTGATCAGCTGATATTCAGACTGTAAAGCCACGAACAACAACACACATCCATTCATATTGATTTGACCCAAATTTTATATCGAGAGCATAGCCTATTCGAACTTGTTCGACCGTTGTACAGTATGACTGTAAATTCTGCATC
>JXSR01S000762.1:26126-37801 GCA_000969725.1 Ophiothrix spiculata | reverse complement strand
TAGTACATCGAAGAGAACACTTGATAAGATAGTGGTAATCAATAAGTCCAGCAATAGTAAGGGTGTATGGATCAACTTGAACATCATGTACAAGATCATCATCAGCCCTACCTATCACAAGATCAAGGATGTGACCCGCTGTATGTGTGCTCTCTCCATCATTTAGATAAATGAGTCGATTGGAATGTAAAGATGTAAATTAAACACTGGTCAGTGGTGTATGTAATTATCATCATAAAATATAGGCCCTACATGTATGTTATCTTCCGATAACACCAACACTTTTGAAATTCTACCTCTTTGTGCCACTGATTTACAGTTAAGTTACTTCAGAACATTTTTTCCAGATAATCACTGCATCATAGATTTTTATACTCCCACTCGGGTACCAAGGTAAACTTAGCTTGAGCGGGCACCAGGGTTTTAGTCCCAGGCCTAATTCATTATTCATTACATTACAGGTGACAAAGAGCTTATGAAAAGTAAGCGACAACAGGCCATAGAAACAGCACATAAGAGAGCTGAGAGGGAACGTGAGGAGAGAGCCAAGGAGAAAAGAGAGAAGGAAAGATATTCACTGCAGCAGCAGATGAAAGTAAGTGAGCACTGTCCCTGACATATCTACCTACAGTTCATTGGAGAGATCCATGGCAAATCATTTCAGTTAAGAAAGGTAATGCACAATATGCAAATGTAGACAGTAGAATTACGCTTCTCATGTAAACAAAGTAAATAAAAGGAACTCGCTGTAACTCCTTTTCTTTTGAGGCTAGCGAGAGTGATCACTTGCTATCTCTCAACCTAAAATTAAACTGAGGAGAGCCTTTTATAAAATGCCTACATTAGATGAAATAATAGTACAAATGATTAAAATCACTCACCTACAGCTCACCTGACAGGTTTTGAGGAAAGATTTGTCACTCACCAGCATTGTCAACAAAAGACAAGGCCTAGGGATTAGCTGATATGATTTATCAGTACAGATTAACCTTTTTCACAATTAAATAATTTTGATTTTTTTTTTTTTGTAATTCTAATTTCTATTCATAAATAATAGAATCAAAAGTGATCTACTGATTCAGTTCAGTGCACTTGTGATGTACAATAAAGTTAATGACTTCTATAGTCAACTGAAACAAACCTTTTCATTCTGGGGGGATCAAATTACATCGTGCGTGAAAAACAAACCAATCAAATTGATCTTGAAGTCACGCAGCAAGAGAACTGTCAAATCACACAAGCTCATGAGTATTGCGTGAGTTGCGTTTGAACTTTAACCTCGGCGCACAAGACGTGTAAAAGTGAAAAGGTTTTCTTCACACGACTATATGTTCATGAAATGCCCTCAACCTAAAACCGATGTGACTGGTCACAAATATGTTTGTACCATTAACAGTTAGAGCAAGAAGAAAGAGAAAGAATAGAAGAGACTAAGGAAGCAGAAAGAAGACAAGCTACTGAAGATCTATCGAGATGGAAAGAAGCCCAGACAAATGAGGAGCAGGATAACGACCAGAATAATACCTATTCCAAAGACCAGAAGAATACAGATGCCAAGGATACAGACTGCATATTTGATGATGATGCAGAGGAGAACCAGCAATTTGATACAAGTAAGTCTACAGGGCACTTTCATGAAAGGTTGGAAGGTCAAACCTGTATCAAGTACACATACTGCATAAGGCAGCAAATAGAATTTGAGTCCATCAATATCACTAGGACTTGAGATTTCTTTTGAGATTTATGTACTTATATCTTCAGAACTTGCATATTAAATTAAATATGACATTTCATGAAATTGTCCCTATTGTTTTGATTAAGTAGTGAAAGTGTACCAATTTTGCTGGAAATTTTGTAGAGACACCGAGCATAGATTCTAGTTATATAATATATATATCCCGATATATATGCACCGTGTCCGTTGAAATCATTCCAATTGTGGATTTCTTTTGAGCTTTATTGCACACATTGTCTCGTTAGGAAGCTGATTTGAGTTATGTGCCCTATAAGTTGCTTATTGTTAAAACAAGAAATTTGTGATAATAG
The DNA here is from genome assembly GCA_000969725.1 of Ophiothrix spiculata. Taxonomy (NCBI): domain Eukaryota; kingdom Metazoa; phylum Echinodermata; class Ophiuroidea; order Amphilepidida; family Ophiotrichidae; genus Ophiothrix; species Ophiothrix spiculata. The sequence continues at coordinate 35,755 of JXSR01S000762.1, read as the reverse complement.
AATAGAAAACACAACACCACTTTGTATTTATTTTATTTCCAAATTTTTGTTTTTGGTACTTGGCAATTTGCGCATTATTTGCTACAAATTTCATTTTTCCTTAATTTGTTTTCATTCTTTTATCAATTCTAGCAAAAGACACACCAACTCAAGATCTGCCACCCCTACCAAGATCAAGGGGTAACATTGAGGTGACCTTTACACCCAGAGTGTTCCCAACACCCCTCAGGGAATCTAGAGTAGCAGAGGAAGAAGAGGTATGTCCAATAGGTCCAAAGTTTGGGATAGAACTATTTTAAAATATTTGCACAAGAGCCTCTCCAACAATTCTGATAGAATCAATATATGCTTGTCATCTCTTGGAAATGGAGCTCATTGAATACAATCAACCTTTGAAATGAGCTCCCTGTTTCACTCATTCACCTGTTTTACTCATTAACGCATTTATCAAGTAGTGAACTGCGCCATACGCGACCCACTGCAATTCACGCAGTTAGATGTGATTGGTTGTTACCGCGATTGTCAAGCCAAGTTCTTATCACTGGGGAAAATTGACCAGTCATAACGATCTTCATGCATCAGCTTTGACAATTGATTTAAATTCTGAATTACGCGTGCGCTCGGACTGCATAGAAGCTCAATTGTTTGAATATTCTGGACGTGATTGTCAGGGAGCTTTTTTAGAAGATAAAGATTTTAGTAGGTTAAGAATTTGAACCTTGCTATGGCCAGGAAGACCTGGGGCAATATTTATCATCTCAATTATTTGTTGACCTTATTCTAATGTTCAGTAATAGAAGAAATGTTCCCTACATCTATCTTTGGGAAAAGTTGCTTTTATGAAGAGTTTATGAAATTTTATGATTTTTTCTGCTCAAATAAATCCAGAATGCATATAGAAAAAAAAGGGGGAAACAAGACAATCTAATGTGTTGAACAAGACATACATAATTTAATATGGGAAAAAATTTCTTCAATGCAATATATTTTATTCTGTCTTGTATTTTGTCTCGAAAAATTTAGTGCTCATGTCTTTGAATAACGATGTTGTCTCTCCAATTTTGTTTAGTGGTTGCGGAAGCAAGCTGAAGCCAGAAAACCAGTAGACATTGATGACCCTGATCTAACAGAGGAGGAGAAGAATCCACAATGGCTCAAGGAAAAGGGAGAGTAAGTCCCAATTTGTCATCATAGGAAAAAATAGTAGTTAGGATGAGGTTAGACGAGGATAAATCCTTGATGATGACGTGGATGACCTTTGCATTCAAAGGTCATCCACGGTTGTCTTATGTGTCACATTTTTTTTCAATATGTTTCTAATAAGGAATGGTGCTTCCGTAAATCAATTGTTTTGTGGTGGTGAATTTAACACATGAGATATGGCATTACTGTTTATAAATAGTGTTGAACTTTACATTTCCGTACTCCAGCCTCATCTATAACGTATGTTTCCTTCGAACGCCTTGCTTGGTTACATGCTCACATTTGATTGTAGAGTTGATGACCCATTGAGGTTATATTGTGATCAGGTCAATCATGGCTAGCTCACAGCAAAGTAAGCTTGTGTCAATTGGCGTGGCAACAAGCAATTTTGAAATAAGAACACACACCACTAAATAGATCGTCTATTCATTCCTTTGCAAAACAACCTCCAGATCACGGCGGATATCTTGGCTATAAAGCGACTGGTTGCTTCAACTCTTGGATTTATTTTGAGATTATGATCTAGATGAGCCCACAAAGTGAAAAATATTTAGGGTAACCTTGATAATTTTTAGCTAGGTTGCCTCAAACATAGGATATGCTCAAAATTGCATTTTCTCTAACTTGCTACAAAATTTCTCTAGACACTGAAACTCTGCTCTCAAATTTTACAAAACCAGCAAAATTAAAGTCATATTTAACCAGCCTGACTACATTTGAACCACATAACATGATTAAAAGAAATTTAATTGAAAATCTAGTTCCCGGCATTTTTGAAGCTTTTACTTTAGAGAGGGCAACAAAACACATGCTCCCGCATTGTTCTGTACGGGCCAAAGCCCTTATTTAGTGGTGTGTGTCCATAACACTTCAACAGCCAATACTCTGGCAACCATTGTCCTGCACATTACAAATGTCAATGTGGACATGAACATGATCTATAATGAAACAAAATATATTGCTTTAATTGTACAATAACTGTTGAATCAACTACATAAATAGAGGCTGTTCAATGCATTTCACAAGGCCCCTCTGGCAAGCAGATTTTGAGTTCCTCAAGAAAAACCTGTGAAGGATTAACTGAAACTAATAAGATGATGAATCTATATGGCATTGGAAACATTAAGGTAAAGAAGAGCGGTTGCATCCAGCATTTTACAAGCTAAATCCTATTCTTTGGGAATGCAAAACAATCGGAATATCTTTATAACTCACAATAAAGTGCACAACTTTGTAAAAGTAATCTATTCAACTGTTCTGTTCTATAATGTTTATGATTATTTTGTTTCTGTCATTTCATTGCAGTGGCTTCTTCAAGTCTGGTAACTACCTGGCTGCAGTTAATGCATATAACATGGCTGCAAGACTCAATGGAAAACTGCCATCGTATCCTTTAAAGTTTAAAAAGACTTTTAGGTTAACACCCTTTTGGAATTGGAAAGATCCAAAGAATGTACATTTGGTGTATTTAATTGAATTACTTTCAACAGTTGGAACTCTGAAATAAATATTTACATATCAGAGTGTGTGAATGAAGATTATGTCCCATCTAGAATTGGTGATTTATTTTTGAATGATTTTACACATCTGTTCTAACATACGGTTTTGGGAACTGGCCAAGTGTTGGTTGAGTCTATTTCTTTGAAACAGTGCAATTATTAGCCATGTATGTAGAACTCAAGAATTCTCGTAAGATATGGCAAATAAAAGGTAGTGACGCGCAAGTATTTTATTAAATTTGATTGCTTTTAATTCAGAATATCTTATAATTTAGTTGCGATACAGTCACAACAGAACCACTTGCTTTACAATTCAATTTAAAAAGACTTTTCCAAAGAATGCACATTTGGTGTATTTAATTGAATTACTTTCAACAGTTTGTACTCTGAAATAAATATTTCCAAAATATGACAAAATGTTTAACCAATGTCTCACGACTTACTTGTTTTAGCTGTGGTGGCCTGCGCCCGGCATCCACCGAACTTCAATGCCTACTGATGGAATTGAGTTTCCCGGGATTCTGGGTCATCTGACCGGAAGTTGGTGATTGGTCAGATGACAAAATGGTGTCAAATGCTGGTGGTAGTTGATGGCGTCCCTTGTCTCTGTTCAGGTTGCTCCCCCTCCGCTTGATGTGAATAGCCTCCTTAACTCCTCGTTTGAACCAGTTCTCCTCTCTGTCTAAAACTTTGACACTATCCCAGTCAATGGCATGTGCCGGGTTGGCAATATGTTCTCCAACAGGAGAAGATGGTCTGCGGTGTTCATCGAGGCAAGTTTTAAGTGTTCGGGCACTTTAACCTATGTACGTGGATGGGCAGTTTGAGCAGGAGAGTTCATACACCACGCCACATTTGTCCATTTTGTGCGTTTTATCTTTTGGATGCACTAAAATGTTCCTGATGGTATTACATGGCTTGATATGGGTGATAATTCGATGGGATCGAAACAAATGTTGGAATGATTATGACATTCCTGCAATATAAGGGATGGTGATACTGCCTTTGGTTTTATGATCACTCACAGGTTTCGGACGCAGTTTCTTAGTCTTTCTGTTGACAGTGTCCCAACTCCAGTTTTCATAGCCGCAGATGGCAAGTGACTTACGAATTCTGGAAAGTTCATCAGAATGGTCCACCTCTGTAGACACAATAGAGTGGGCGCGGTCACAGAGGGTCCGTATAACACCCAATTTGTGCTGGAGGGGTGTTGCGAGTTGATGTGATCTGTGAATTCGTCAATTAAGTTCTTGTTAATTATGACCATAGTATCATCCACATAGCGGCCCCAGAATTTAATTGGGGAATGGTAGGCAGCCAGCGCTTTCTGTTCGAAGTCCTCCATAAAAAGATTGGCAACAAGGGGGAGACCGGCGAGCCCATCGCTGCGCCCTCGATCTGCTGGTAAAACACATTGTCGTATTGGAAATATGTGGTGGTCAGTGCATATTCCAACAAACTCATTATCTGATCCACAGTTAAATCAGTTCTTTCATGGAGCGTAGTGTCGTTGTGCAACCACGTCTTGATGATTTGGAGAGACTCATTAACCGGTGTACAAGTAAATAAAGCAGTAACATCGTTACTGACAAGCATTTCCAACTCACATGATTTTTTTAAATCTAGTATTTGCAACATTTCATGAGAGAATGCGATAGAGCTGCAAGTCTAGTCATGTGACCTTGACCCAGGAGATAACTTGAGATCACAAGACTTTCTGACAGCATTGTAAAGCAGGTAATGAGTTGAGTCAGTTATCTTAGTTGAGATCTGTTTAAAAGTATGGTCCTCCGATAGACCTTCACAAAACATGACATTTTGAGAATTTCCACAGCCAATTTTACACTTTCCGGCAATTGCTGACAGAAAAAGTGACTCGCTAACACAATACCCAGAATGTTACGTTCACATTAAATGACTATGAATTGTAATTGGGGTTAGCACTAATGAGTCACTTTTAGTGTGATCACCCTGATGTGACTTGAAATCTTAAGCTTAAATAGCCGATTTCAAATGGAAATTTAACTCTTGGTGTCGGTGAGCGTATGGTACTACCAGCCAAAAGTTGTTCAGAATTAGTGCATCTAAAAATGTATGGGTCTTGTTCTATTTATTTTTCTCTTTTATTGCCCTGAAAATGCGAGATAATTTTCGTAAAATTTTGTTGACAAAGTCTTGTATACAATGAGCTTGTATGTGATTGGTTGAAAAAATGGCCACTTGATTGACGTTCAGGAGATTTCCAAATGGATTTGAAAAGGTCTATTATAACTGAAGATAAGATAGACTCTTCCTCCTTTGGGCCCATTTCATATTGGAGGGCAAAACCTTTAACCACAAGTTACATTGAGTTTGTAAAGTATGCCAGCACAGTATTTTTTCACAATATAATCGTCAGTTCAACCTTGGGTTAATGGCATAGTGGAATCAAAAATTCATGTGGACTCTGGGTTAGGTTCCATGATCCAATCCTACATTTGGAATGGAAACAACATGTGAAAACATTTTAGGATATGATGATCCCAAATTGAAGCAATCCTTGCTATTTGCCTTAATTTGATCAATCAGTGTTTACTCCAATCGTGCTGCTTGTCATCTTAAATTACGCAACTTTATGAAAAGCATTGAGGACAGCTCAAAGGTATGTATCATCATCATGTATGAATCACTGATCTGCTCTAAGCTTGATTCTTCAGAAATTCTACTAAATAAATTAATGCATTTTTTATACTACATATAGTTGTCGAACTCGCACGGCTCTCTCTTGTGCAGAGGGTACTTCAACGGAGAAATGCAATTATCAAACAGTTAAGCGCTAGTGCTTGCGTTTTCACAAATTGGCAGAAAAATGTTCGATGCATATTGCGTTGTAGGTATTATTAGTATGTTACCAGGATGCATTGTTGGTTTAGTATGCACTCGTATAACGGAGGTCTGTGTGTGGCACAATCCCCTAACTTAGCCGAAATAAGAGTGCAAATAGTTCCGTTTCATATCTGTACACTGTATAAGTGGTATTTTTCGCGCAAAATGTGATTAGCGCGAAAATTAATGTGGATGTGTTGCAAATTTGATCCTATACAGGGACAATGTTCATATGCGCGAAAATAAAAACGTGCGAAATGGTTCAAAATTGGCTGAGCGTGGAAATATTGGCGTTTACAGTATTTTCTTTAATAATATATGGTCTTGTGAGTACAAGGAGATCTTGCTTATGCACACGCAATGTAATATATATACTTACTGTACAGTTTCACTCATGTCAAGCTATTTATCTTAGAATAAAGCATCTAGTGCAAATGATTCTTGGATTTAATGTGCTTGGCAAGTTGGTGTTGTTGTTTTCCTTGATTTTGTAATTGCACTACTTTGTTTTGTTTTTGAAAAGCAAAGTAATGCCCTTATTATATAGATGGTTCAAATCCAAGTCATTTTCCATTTACTACAAAAAAGATTTATAATAGTTGCAAATGGTCAAAATTGAAAGAATCCAATCCATTCTATTAGACCAATGATTATTTTTTAAATCATATTTGCCTTGGCACTTCTAAAGCAATTCAATTCCCACTTGCAGGAACTGAACATGGGACATTCTGGATTCTAGATGGGTTATTTGCTCCTATTTCAACCTTTGAATTGGGCATTTTTCATATTTATCTCATTGATCAGTTTCTATTTAGTGTTTAAATTAGGATTAATGTAACTAACTGATTCTCCCATGCAGGCTTTAGAGTTGTTGACCCCACCAGTCCCAGCCAATGCTATGTCAAGAGTCAGGAGCCATGTGAGAAGAGGAACTGCATTCTGTGAGTTAGAACTCTATGCTGAAGGTCAGTTGATACTGGTGTGTTTATTATGTGTATTTGGCAAGCTGAGATTGAAAAGAAGGCACAAGTTTGGGACATAGAGCAAGAAAAGTCTTTCTGCATTTCTAACGTATTAAAGTGCTTTCACAAATTATAAAACTGAATTTAATGCTGTGAACTTGTGTCCTTTGCACAGAAATTTATAAAATGCTTTCAATGTATATTTTTGATAACGTTCTGTATCATATCAATAATATGTGTGGTGCTCTGGCATAATGAGCGGAAAGTCGCGATTGAAGATTTTAAATAAATGGCTGCTAAAGTAAAAATATGGTGAAAAGATCAAATTTCGTTTTTTGACATAAAACGCATTAATGTATAGGAAAGTGCAATTATTCACGGATTATTGATCACGTTTTGCTATTATACACTATAGTAATCAGTAACTTTAAAATCGATTTGCGACAATTTTTTACTGCCAGATTTTGAGTGGACTGTCTTATATTTCGATCTCTGAATGAAACTTGTAGAAAGAAAGTATGACACATTATGTATCATTCGAAAGCTGAGATTATAGAGAATTAGAATATGTCATAATCTCAATTTTGAAAATCGCGACTTTCTGCTCATTTTGCCAGAGCACCACACATGTATTTTCATTTCCATATCATTATCTTGCTTGTTTATATTGTTAGGATTACAAGATTATGAAGCAGCTCTTAAACTGGACCCAAATAATGAGAAGTTACGGGAGGATTCTGAAAGGATACGCAAAGTGATCCAAGGAAGCCCGCCGGATCTAGATTGACGTCATCTGCTGTTGGATGTTATGGGTTAGGTTTGTCAACTCAAATCAGGGCTTGAATTTCACACTCAACTTTAGATATCTATTGGTGCCTTTAAGTCCTGTGAGAGATTTCCCAGCCAACTTGTGCCAATTTTTGACCCAATTTTTTGTTTATAAGCTGTCAAAATCTTGATAATTTTCAGTTCTTTAGACCTTAAAAATTAGTTTGCATCATATTCACTGCTCCCCAAAAATCATTTTGGGCATTTTAAATGCTATTACAGATCTAGTTGATGTGAAATGACTATGACGATTTCCTAATAACAACGTAATAATGTCAAGCGCTATCATGGTACTTCGGTAAATAGCATGCATATAAATGCCTGATATTATTATTATTATCATTATCTATCATCGCAGATCCCAGGGTAAATTTTATGTAGCAAATCTTTATGAAATTCAAGCCCTGAATTAGAAAAAAACAACTCGTTGCAACTTCCATGTGAACTTGTATTGATTGCAATGAATTTTCACACTAAGATTATGTATTATTTAAATGTCTTTCAAAGATTTTTTATGCAATAGGTGAAAATTTCCGTCCAGAAATGAAATTACATTCCACCTTTTGCCGTTTATGATTAATCTATTGTTTGAAACTGTAATTATTGAGTGTTTTTCAAAATTCATTTAGTCCTATAGCTGCTTGGATGCTAGATTGTGAAAAAAAAAATTCTCCATCAAAAATAACTCTTGTGATACTTTGTTTCCATATTTTGCGGAAGTCTTGTCCTTGCTACAAGAGTTATTTTTAGAGCTATAGACAAAGTGAGTTTTGTAAAAATGCTTAATTTAAGATGATGAATTTTGTTATTAAAGTCATGTTAGGCAAATTCCACTATAATTTTATAGCTATTGTAATGTTACATGTACGTGGTTGATCAAGTAAGAGGCATAGAGATCAATGGACATGATAAACAAGTTTGTCGTTTGTTGCATTCTCCAATTTTTAACATTATCCTGATAATATCTCAACACCATTTTTTGACAGCTATCACAACAAAAGTGTTTAAATCCGAGCTTAAAATATACCCAGCTTCACTCAGTGAAAGCAACCTATTTTATGCGAATGCCAGTACAGAATTCTCTTTCATCACTGACTTGGAAGTGTTGTTGTATTTGGTATGGAAGTGAACATCGTTAACATCAACAAAAAATGTCTACGCCCATGCACGTTTGATTTTAGTTGTGTTAATATGGGAAAAGATGCTGCTTTTTGCGTATGACTATCAAAAACATTGTCCAAAAAAAAGGAATACTTTTCTTCACTGCAGTATCAAAATTTCATGGATAAACCACATTGTCATTTCAATCAAAGATATCATTACCAAACTTGATATGATACTAATATTTTTGCCAAAATGTTCCTTAAATGTGCTGTGATCTTCGTAACTATTCATCGATTTGTTTATTATTTGATAATATTTAAAAAGGTTTCACTTAAAAGTCAGAAGGGCGAATGCATTACAGTACTACAGTCTGTTCCCAGAGGTTACAAAAGTTGTTGAATATGAAGGATTCACTCAACTGCATGATTTATATAAACTTGCTATAAAATCTATATCTCTAACTTTATGTGGTGTTTTGGGGAAGTAAAAACAGTTTTTTTTTTAATGTTGACAATTTGTGGGTATATAGATTGATATTATTGATTACTAATATTTTTCCCATAGTCCATATCACTGATTATCGTATGCGGTGTTACTGAAACAATTTCATAAAGTATCATCAAATACCCTATCCACTCGTCCAATTCAACTATTTTCCGACTGACAAACCTTTAAATGTTTAAATACTCCAACTTTCAATAATTTGACAAACCACCCTACTCTATGATTAAGCATTATAAAAGTATTTTGACATCATTTTTGGCACACTAGTATGAAACAACCCAATGCTACAGTGACATACATTCAGAAAATACATAGTTGAATTGGACGAGTGAATAGGGTATATTGTTGATAACTTATATTTACATACAGCTACTGATTCAAGTCTTGAGGTCAAGTTCATTCCAAGAATAGTTCTGGCCCTTGATGCAATTATGCAGCGATGTCTTGGTGAAAACATTCCGTTATTACGAGCAGACCATTGGTACGCCACATTAATTTCACAATTCATCAGGGGTTTTTCTGGGTTCCATTTCACTTGTAAATTATCCTTGGTATTGTCAATGTGTGCCACTAAATATTTGTGTAGCTCCAGACCAGACAGCTTAGTCGACGGCTTATTTTTACCCAGTAGGGATAATATATTTCCTTTGGGCTTTTTTGGCAT
>JXSR01S000761.1:45061-60725 GCA_000969725.1 Ophiothrix spiculata | reverse complement strand
CCTGACTTACAGTGTATTTATTCTTGCTTTGCTTTTAGCTCGAACCCGAAAGGTTAATTCTGACCTTGATCCTTGTTTTGGGTCGTAACACACTTAACAGTAAATAGAAAAAAAGCAGTGGTATCTGTATAATTATCAGGATTTAGAAATACAGGTAATCAACATTAACGAGACTGAGATTATGGGATGTTTTCGCTGGGGTGATTAAGTATGGGGGATGTGTTTGGGATTCAAATTTGTTACAAAAAAAATCTGATTGAAAAAGACCTTCTATTAACTGGAAATTTCAAACCGTCTCTTGCAAACTAAAAATGGCGTGAAGATGAAACAAATATTCATTAAAGAAGTTTGCAAAATGTTTTTATGGATCTTCTCTCAAATAGATAACTACAAAAATACAAAACCATTAGATATCCCTGGGACTTCATTATCCACTGCTAAGTTGAACATGAAATAATTTTATTAACATAATTTATAATCCCTTTAGCTTTTACCAAAGTTATATTTTGTTGGCAAAAAAAGCCAAGAAATGTGTTTTTAAACGCATAAGTAAATTTGCATTCATGATTTTTAAAACATTTTATTGATTTTTTGGAACCTAAAATACAAATTTTCGATATTGGAATTATTATTATTTATTTTTTTAAATGTCAAATACGGTATGTATCGTAGTATGGAATGTATGCTCCATTCCAAAGCTCATTTACTCCTTTCATTACACTGTCCTGTATCCCTAGAAAGAATTACCATATCCATATAAATTTGAATAAAAAGCATATCAATTGAAAGAAGCTTATAGTTCGAAATTGGTAAAAAGAAAGTAATTTTGTGGTTCTTATTTTGCAATTGTGTTTTTATATTTTTACATTGGAAGACACACCAACATATTCCATTGTTCATTTTTTCAAAAGTGAGAATTTTTTGCATTACTTACCTGTAAGCAATTTCCTCTTTGTGATTTGTGCTGGTTCATGCCACTGCATGTTCGTTGCAAGTTATGACCTTTGTTAAATCATAAATCTTAATTGAAAGAGGCCTTTATCCGTATAATCGAGAGTATGAGATTCAAACATCTATTAAACTATTATCGACAACATTTGAATAGATATAGGAAGAGAAAACATATTTAGTATAAGATTACTTTAAAACAAAGTTGAATATATTAATAGCTAAAAAGTGTTTTTGCTTGTTTTACCTATGTTGGTTGCTAAAAAAAACATTGATATAGCATGGAAAGCTTATGCAAGATCCTTTATTTGTAAATAATAAGAATATCATACCAGTCAGCATATAATATATTCCCTTTATGCACCTTTAAAATCTTCTGTAACCGTATATATTGGAATATAATTGCTGAGGGATCTGTTTAATATCCCACAGGCAATGGCAGATTGGAGAGTTTAACTTTGACATTCATTGTATATCAAACTGTAAGTAATAGTCTGCAGTCTGACGAGATCTACCTCGATTTTAGAACGCAATTATTTTGGAAATTCACCAGGGAGGTAATGAAGAACATAAACATGATTGCTGCATGAAATTGGAGTAATTATGCGGTAGGTAAATACTTACCGAAAGTTAATATTCCAATGTTATTCAATACATGGAGATTACTGTCAATTTTAGATGGCTATAAACGGTGCATAATGATTATATAATAAAGACAAATGAAATATCACGCTGACTAAAGTCTTTATCATGTCTGGGCATTCTTAACAGAACCCCCTACCCAATGATTTATCAAAGAGTAGAATACTTTTAAAGGCCAATGAGCTCAAAATATATGAACGTTAGAGACACACCCTTATGTCTTGTGTATGCCAAACAATTGTGAAAGTTTCCCATATGTGACAAATATCGCAGTAAACACAAAACTCCATCATCACGTTGTTAGAAAAGGGACTTGTAATTTATGATCTAGTCATATCATATTGCTAAATCTAAACGTGGTCGTCGCTCCTGTGACCCTCGACTATTTATTTCAATCAACTATTCAACCCGTCGTCTATGATGGAAACACTACGAGCGTTGTCTGCTGAATCTTTTTTGATATACCAAAACACCTCACACTCAGCAGCACTTCTTACACGATCATTAATCAATGTATATGTTCTGCTGGACATATATATTTGGATTTCCTTCTGGAATCTGGAATCATTGTCAGGAGAAATTATCCGTTAACCATTGTAATGCAGCTTTTTCAATACCTTGAATACTGCTTCTTATCTATCACTGATATTCAGATGCCAGGTCGGGAAAACTGATGTTACTAAACACAACACAACAAACTGTTTGCCGAAAATGCCGCGAATGATCGCATTATAATTGCAAGGTTAAGGTCAGACAATCGAACAGATTCATATGTACCTATTATTTTAATTTGACAGTAATCTATACCTCGTTGTCGTTATGTTCTCATTTGCTCTCTAAGGATTTTTTTAGTTTATTGGTGTTTATGTCATTCTAACCAAGATTAACACACATTAAAGCAAAACATAGTAAACAGAGAAACGGGTATGTAATGAAATGTATAGCAGTTCATGTATCTTGCTTCTTGAAGGTTAACCACCTCGAATTATTCATAAACTAATCTGTCTGTGATAAGTTACATACTTTGCAATTATTTTATCATAACTCTAATAATATCAATCCCGAAGCTTCTATGAAAGTGTGATTAAATTAGTAGCTTCAATTTGTAAATGAATAAGACTGATTAGTACGCTTCCTGAGGGGGTCAATCATCCTATCTTAATTTGAAGCCAGCTTTCTCTATGGTATAATAGTCTAGTGTTGCATATAGGTAGTTTTCTTAACACCATTGGGGTTTCGCGCGTACATCGCTCCATGTAATTGTCAAACTTAAAGCGACGGGTCCCTCAGTGGCAAAACAATCAAATCGATCCAGTCGTTTTCGTGCTAATTAGCATAAAGTGATTTTTCGAGGGCGCTGTTCAAATTTGTTATGCCCATAAAATCAAAACCGAATAACCTTTTACTAATTTTATTTTGGCAATGTAATTGTACTTTTTTTTCAGAGAGGGCGTCTCTAGGAACCCCCCCTCCCCCCCCCTCCCTTGGGCACCAACGGGTGGGAAATACCTCAGTCACTTAATAGTTAAAAGAGAACAATAGAGATGCTATTACAATTTCGCATTCTTTTCTTACTTGACATTACAAGAGCACATTATTTTGTTGAATTTATATTTTATTATAATATAATAGGTTAGTCAAGGTCGTCATTATCGTTTTGTTGTAGTAAACTAGTATATCAGGGACTCAGGAGAGAAGACGTTGTCTTTCCTCTTGATAATAGTTTTTATTACGTACGTTTGTTTTCAATTTAAGAATATTGTATATATATCTAGACTCAACAGATATACATGATGCAGCGCCCAAAAAAGGAGATTCGCACAGGGGACCAACTTCTTAACGTGACTTCCGAACCACGGAGCAATTAGAGTAAAGTGTCTAGCCAAAGAAAACAAGGAGACATGAACCGTCGCACCTGGGGCTCGAACCTTCAACCTCTGTATTACGAGACCCGTGTTCTAACCGCTCGGCCACGACACCTCTCTAGGTTTAGACTTCTATATAAATTCCTATGGAACTAATTTTCCTTTAGACATTTTCCCTGGTTTTATAAGTCTAAAGATATGTTTTCCTTTCTATCCTTCTGTCTTATAAAACACATTGTTAAAATAGGACCACGTTTCTTAAGGGTGGTGCACCACCGAAAATATTCCCATTGAATTATACAAAATGACACAATTGAGAATTAAGAAACTGATGATTTAACAATGTTTTAAGCCAATATGTGATATGTCCTTTAGGTATATCGTGCTGTGCGAGAATCAAAAACACTTTTATAGGAAAGTTTTGGAACTACTACACAGTATGTACAGAGATCACAAGAGCAATGTAGGACATTAAATAAACCTTCACTTAATTATATATAATCAGAACAGAACATTCACCCAAACATACACGCCATCAACATTCATCCTTTAGTAAGGAACTGTCAGATTTATTCAGTCTATTTAGTGATGTGAATCCAGCTACGCTACTTTGTTTCATTGCGGTTGCTTTTTAAAGCAACAGCAATTTATTGTTAATTATAATTAACAATAACATGAATTTGAAAACGTGTTTCACATGACTAAAGACGGCAAGTTTTGAAGCATACTATGATGAAATAATAAGCTTTATATAAAGGTATTTGCAACATAAAAAAAAGTTCCAATTACATGTATTCCAATTATACTTATAAATCAGGTTTTATATCATTGCTTTAGAGTGTATTAAACAAATTAAATGAAGACGAGGCCTTATTGTATTTGCAATGTAATGTTGATTTTTTTGCTTGCCGACCTTAGGAGGCCAGCATTAGTGGTCACTTTTTGAAATGACCTTTGACATGATATATATTGGCTTAATTTATTTTAATTTAACAGCAAAAACGGTAATAAAATTACATCAATTCAGGGGAAAAACGTCCTGACCTGTTTATAATCGATATTCATTCTCAAAGTAGGAAATCTATTAACATTTCAATTTATTTGCACACATAAAAAACATACTATCTTTCTACAATGTACTATATGAATAGCCTTCTGCACATGTGCAAAGAATTCATTCACCAAATATTGAAGGTCAGTTCTCACTTATGCAAATTATTTAAAGAAGCAAATCATTGTAATTTTCAACAGTGTTATTAATTCATGGTCGTAAAATCTTATGCAGTGTGTATAATTTGTCAAAAATTTGTTAAAATAATTAGCTTGATTGCAATCCCATGGAATAAACAACTGGATGATGCAATTTCTGTGTGTTGTAAAACGTCAAGAAACTTTTTCACTCCTGAAAAGGGTATATTTGACACAATAACGAGAACAAACATTAATTTGTATATGTTTTTATTTCAAGCTGTAGACTCATTAGCTCATTTAAGAAAATTTATGAAAAAAAATTATATCAATGACAAAATAAAATATGCACTCTCAAAATATTTGTTGACTCTAAAAAGTTTTACTGAAGAAGTCTAGCCCTGAGGTCACTCCCATATGTCGACGGATAACGACTGCCAGTGAGATGTCCCTTTTATTTCCTCCAAATCCACACCCAATGCCCTATTTTTGCCACGTGTCACATATAATGACCCCTATTTTGTATCCAGGACCAAATACACACTCTCTTAAAAAGAAAGGATCAAATTGATCCGATAAAGTATCAAATATGAGCTTACCCTTTTCCGGATCAATTTTGATCCAAATTCTCCTCAAATTTTGATCCTTTTCGGATCAAAAAAGAGTGTTGTTTTTTTATCCGAAAAGCCTTTTTAAGCCTTTAAAATCATGAAGTTTCATATGTATTGGTTGGCTGAATATGTTAGATAACATAATAATACCTCACATTCATGAAATTCTACAAATATGTCTTTCCTGTAAAACCTTTAAAATTAGTAAATAAAACGAGGACATATGTGCAATATCCTTATACAACAACGATCATAACAAAACGGCGAGTAAAACCTTCCCTAAGTCTAGGGCTACATAGGCAAATATAACGTCAATTACCATGCCGCTGCTTGACTGATCTGTGGCATCCACTGTGCATGCAGTTTTACTGAACAAGTTGTGAAACAACTGGATTTTACAGCTTTTATCCAAAGAAATACCTTTATAAAAGTAGTTAACTGAAGAAAAAATCAACATAAAGAATATTCATGGTCCAACTACTACACCACAGGAAATAATTGAGAATTAGACTCATTCCGCATAATCGTTCACTTCCGGGGATTCGCATGGAAATGTGATGTCTAATTTGATCGAATTTGACCATTATTGACCACGAGTCACATTCTTTAACGTGACGCGTGTTTTACTGAAATTTACTGCAACATTTTCAGCAAACCTGTTTTAAAGTGTTGTCTTTTTCTTTTGGCTAAGTGGCTAAAGTCCAGAATTGTTGAAATCAGGGTAAATGCAGAAACCATATTTGACTTCGCTTAATGAAAAAATCACATTAGAAATTATTAAAATATTCACTTATTTTCAAAAAATTTCAATCATTTGGGATTTTAATATGTTTTTACAACTTTTATACATCTATATACAAAACTATTTTGAGTTATGATCATTTTGGGTGAGTTTATGGCCTCTTTAATGAATATTCATGACCTTTTTTAAAATGACGGTCTTTGGCGATTTTCTATACCTTTGCCTATCTTAGGGGTAATTTGTTATGAACAAGATAGCTTGGAGTTTGGTTGAGTTTTGAAGCGGTCCCTTAGTGATATTGACTTCGTTGGTTAGCGAAGGACCATACCTACCAAATACTGTAAACGTACTTAATTTCGCGAGGTATTTAAATATTAATTTATACATAAAATACAAAATCAAACCTTTGCCTATCTTAGGGATCACTTGTTATGAATAAGATAGCTTGAAGTTTGGTTGAGTTTTGAAGCGGTCCCTTAGTGATATTGACTTCGTTGGATAGCGAAGGACCATACCTACCAAATATTGGCAAATCAAGTTCATAGGGGATTCAGTTCGACAATTTAAGGAGGGTTGCAACAACCCACCTCTTTGGGTTGACGTATTACAAAAAAAAAAGGTTTGATGAGGTTAAAACAAGTACTTCTTTAAATTTATTGCTCATTATTTATGCCTTTTTCATATACACTTTGAATCCATTAATTAGCTTCTTTGTAACGATGTGTACGCTTCTAGTTGACAGATATCGGTTGCTTTTACAATATGAAGCGTTTAAAGTCTATTCCTACTGGATTTAAGGTCAAAATGATTTTTTGTTTTACAATTGTAACCGTCTGAAATTTTTGAATATGTTGTTAATGTTATTTGATAGACAAGACATAGGATTTTTTCATTGCAGACATTTCTCCTCAGTATTCTAGCTTTGAGTGACAAATAACGAGACCACTTGAGATATAAATAAATCAAAGACTTTACTTTACTTTACTTGGGTTTCAGGCTTTGTTGGCTACCTATGTGACGAGTAAATAACAAACCTGAACTGACATCTTTTGAACTTAAAAGGAAATACAAAACCCTTCAACATTTGCATTTAAATACTCCCTGTAAAGCTATAACTCCATCCTCGTCATGTCTTGATACGATAATAAACTCCGTCCTATTAGACGTGTTACACTATAACATTAAGTTTCAGATCAAATAATGAAAAGTATGGATCTGTAGATTTTTTCGATGAGTAGAATTTTTTTATATCAGTCGACTTAATTGCTCGTTTCCGTCCCCATTTATCTCAAACAAAGGTCCTGGGTATTAGTTTTGGGGAATGGAGAATCCAATAAGAAGGAAACTTGGAATGAAGGCCAGATTTTTATCCGCAATTTGGTGCTACGGACAGTTAGATCAATGGTAACCGATATTACAAATTAAACGCCAAGAGGATAGTACGAAGATGTTATATGCGTTGTTTACTTTAATTTACCTACAAAGTACTCTACAGCTTACTTTCTATGTACGCCAATTTCCATGTTCATGTAATTTAATGAAAACTATCAAAAATAACTGATGTTAATTAAAATATATAAACACTATTACAAAATACACATAGACAGAATTAGAAACAGGCACTTTAGATTATTTTTGGGGCTGTTTTCATGAAAAAGTACAGCTAAAGAGGTACTGACTTATTACGCTCACCCAGTTCTCAATCTACGCTTAAGTCTAAGAATGGCTGATAAGATACTTGTTCAAGGTATTTGTTGCAAACCCGGAAACAAAATTACACAAAAAACGTTCATCATAACCATGTAGCCTAAGTGTGTTTTGAAACCATCGTTTTGATTAGCGATTCATTCCATTTACATACACATTAATGTTGGCGTAGATCAAATGAATATATTGATAGCTTTTAATGTGGGCTGCTGGGGACAGGTAAAATACTTTCAACCCACGCATAGTCATCATGTTCATATGTACCAAAAAATTGTTTTTCTAGTGAAAATTGTATTTTTACTAAACGTCGAATAACTATGAATGATATTCTCAACTGTAAAATATTACAGTAACATTATACATTTGATAACGGAAAATCCTGTACTTTTTATGTGTTATTACGGTTTTTTATGCCATTATGCTATTCAAAAAATGAGATGAAAAACACAAATTTGAGAAATGTGTTCCTAAATATTGCTTTCTAGATTCTAAAAAATAAAGTAGTTCGAAATTTTACCAAAGCAAAATTTAATTAACTTTCCCGTAAAAAGTTTGGGCCAAAAAACTTGATTTTTAGACCTTATAAGGCCAAAATAACATATTTTGTTCAAAAAATGACCTCACGATCAAGTTCATTAGGCAAATTCACTTCTAGACATGCATACTTTTATTTGGATTTAATTATCCGTTGCTGAGCTACCAGATGCTGGGTTACTGTGCCAAAACCATTCCTGAAAACGAAGGGTTGACAGGGCCCTTAACTGGTCAACACAATGATTGAGTTCAAATGTCCAGTTTACGTGTGGTAGTTTCTCATTTTTTGTAAAATTAGCATACTGTAAATTGTAATTCCTTTTCATTGCGTGCACCAGTCCATGTAAGCCTACTGTGAAGTCTATTCATATTTACAAAACATTTGGACGTAGCGAATTGACAATTTTGTAAGCCCATTACAAACCATTTACGATTTGTAATGCTATCTACCGTGAAAGTCAGTTTTTGTAATCCTCTAACAGGAGAAAATGTTCACGGAAGTACAACTTAACGCTAAAAAATGGACAAAAATCAAAATAGCAGATTTGATAAAAAAAAAGGAATAGGGACGATTAAAAAATAATTACTAGAGACGTGTTTTCTTTTAAACAAACAATCGAAACCTCGGTTTGCCTGTATTTCAACAGGTTTCTTACCAAAAATCCATCACCCATGCGGATGTTCTCATGCAAATTTGCCTTAGCACCTCATTAGAAAAATAAAAAAGAAATAGAAAAAACGTATTTCGCATTTAGGTTTTTGTGACCACCAAAAAAAAACATACCTGTTTTTTGGGATTTTTTTGCCTTGTATTGAACCTAGAATAAAAGGACAAAACAGTAATTAAATTTAGAACCATAACAGTGGGAAAGGCTTGAAACGTTGCCAGCAGCGTATTTGAGTAATGTTCGTCAACATTTCTTTACCAGAATAATTGAAAAATGTATTAAGATATGAATATAATAATATCCTTATCATCCTGCTGGGTTAGTGGAAAATTCAATTTGGTACATACTTAACATGCTGATGTTTGATGAAACGTTCGTTGTTGTGCTACGCTCGACACTGCATGGTACGTAATTCCTACAAACTGGTGTAAGTAAGGGGTAAGACGATGTAGCAATTGAATGTTATTCTGTAGTAGTATGTACACCATAGTATCCTTTATTAAAGTATCCTGTTATCTCATTTGTCAAACACATTCTAAACAAAAACTCGTATTTATGGTTTTTGGATTTATATATCTAGACATACAACAAGCCCTGAATATATCACGTATTTCGTGATTCATACACAGACACCATATTGCTCGTTTTCAATTAAATTGATATTGTGTTTGTGCGTCGTTTAAGTTGCTGAGTAAGAGTATATGCAATATAGCGTTTATGGTCTTGACTCAAGCGTAAATTATCAATACACACACCAAACCAAGTGCGTGGCCCTCAAAAGGTAAAACTGTCTTACTTTAGATGCATCCTTTACCTTGATCATAACATACTCATACTTATCAGTGAGGGAAAATATATTGTTTTTTTAAAATGGGTAGTTCTCTAAAACACATATTGTTAAATAAAAAGAATATGTACACCAATAGAGCTACAACTATTCCAAGGTAGAAGGATGTGTCTGAAGTTACATAAATTTAGTTTACCATATAAGGGCCGCTTGGGTTTTCATGCTTTGTTTACACATTTCTTGTGATTATGGCACCAGACCCTAGATATTTGACGATATTCCGTAAACAAACAAGGAGTAACTATATGAGTATTCCTGTAAGTGGTGGTCATATTTTTTGTTTCACACAAAAACATTGGTAAAACCATGCCAATTTGTATTTAACGGATCGTAACTATTCAAGTTAAAAACAAATTGTACAAAGAGTATTTACAACATCCTGATGAAACACGAGGTATCAAATTTAGAACCTATCGGAATAAACTTAACAATGTAATTAGAAAATGCGAAAGAGAATATTGTTATAACAAATTCAAAAATAATCGTAATAATATCAAAGAAACTTGGAAAATAAATAAACTCAATTATTGGAAGAAATAATAAAACAAAACATCAGAGTAGTTTCAAAACAAACGACGAAGAAGTTACCGATCCCGATACTATATCAAACGCATTTAATAATTTCTTTGTAAATATTGGACCGAAACTAGCATCAGAAGTTCAGCATAATGGAAAGGAGTTTTTTGATTAACTTAAGCAACCTCAAGAAACATGTATGTATTTCAAACCAATTGTTCCTGATGAAATAATAACGATTATATGATGATATTGGAAACATGATTATAAAGCGTGTTGCTCCAGAAATCTCAGTCCCTTTATCAATCATTTTTTAACAACTCATTATCAACTGGTGTAGTGCCAAAACAACTTAAAATAGACCTGTTTCTGTCCTACCTTGCTTTTCTACAATTCTCGAACGACTTGTTTTTAACCGATGCATGGATTATATTGATAAAAATGGTTTACTTAAAGACAAACAATTCGAATTTAAGTCAAACCATTCAACCTACATGGCTATAATTGAGCTTGTTGACAAAGTGACAAATGATGTAGAAAAAAATGAAAGTACGCTTGGTAGACTGGTTCCATTTCTCATAATGTAACTAGTCGAAGGCATTTTTGAGTAAAAGTAATTGAATTAGTGTTTCTTAATGGAAATTTTATGCTGATTCCAAATCACTTGGTCCCCAAAAATGATTTTGATAGGAAGTGTGCCTAATTTGCATAAATTCAAAATGGCCGCCATTTTGACGTTTTTTGTACATAACTCAAGATCTAAGGCTTGTAGAGACTTAATTCTTGTGTCTATGCCTATGTTTTCAGGGTCAAGGAATACAACTAGAACATTAGTTTAGTCATTAGGTCATATTTTGACAGTTAATTTGCATAAATTCAAAATGGCCGCCATTTTGACGTTATTGTACATAACTAAACAGTTAAAGCTTGTAGAGATTTCATTCTCGTGTCTATACCTATGTTATCAGGGTCAAGGAATACAACTATAACATTAGACACAGCATTAGGTCATATATATGGATAATTAATTTGCGTAAATTCAAAATGGCTGCTTTTGAACTAGGTTTGCCTATACTATACCTCAAAATGGGTGCAGCATTCGGTAGCGGTATTGGGTTATTTTATCACATCTCATATGGTTATGGTTTAGGTGCATGATGTAAAGGTGCTGATGAACTAGGTTGGTTGATCATAATGAGTTGTGTTTTTCTGCACGATCAAGTCGCAAGTTCAATCAAGTTGACCCTGATCAAGCACAAGAATGGCTGAATGGAATGGGTAAGCGAGGTGGTGGAATACTTGGTATAACCAAGACAAACTCTGCGCTTTCTCGATGGGCCCTTTAGTATAATCTGCGTTCCCATATTGCCTTGGAAACTCGGCGAATGTATCACTTGAGTCACACTGACAGGCATTGTCAAAATGAAGAAATGCCTAGCTGCCAGGATAAAGACAACTTGATACTGATGAGCAGTCCCTTATGTCTGTGTTTCAACGGTTCAAGCTAGGTTTTTGATCCTGCTGTCCAGCCCACTACCTTTCAGAGCATTGCAACCAAAGATCTTGCTGATGAAACAATTCAAGACTCCTTGTTAAATGCAAAGGCTTATGGCAAGCAGCAGTTAGAGGATTTTGTCAAAGATAGACTTCCGGTAGAAAGAAAACTCGTCGCCTACTAAATCACTATATGATCCTACTACTAGGAACCATGTATGCATCAACATTTGAAACACTGTACGAGGTCAAGAAATCGGCTAATGATAAGGAAAAGGCAAAGATCCTCTCGACAGAACATCTTGCAACGTCTCATCACTGCATATGCAGGAGGACGCACAGTTGATCTTGATAGTATTCGGAAGCATGAGCTGATGTCGGTTCCATTAGCCCTTGCAAATCTTAATGGTACTCTGAGGTCCGACGGAACAAATTAGTCTTGGCAGATGTAATAACAGCCGAAGTTGAATTAGTATTACTCTCAACCAAAGCACTGCATGTTTGGTGATATATGGACAGGCCAGAGTAGTAACTGTTGGCAACCCCCCTAATGCTGTGACATTTGGTGACCTATCTGATGCATTTATAAAGTCAATATATCAATCAGGCGCTCACTACCGTAGAATTGATGTGGTACTCGACAGATATCGCCACGAATCAATCAAATCTACTACTCGGCAAAGGCGATCTAAAACCACAAGACCTATACGACGTGTAATTGAAGGCAGAGATTTTCCTCTTCCTGATTCATGGTCAAACTTTATAGCACTACCGGCCAACAAGGCAGATCTTGCCAGGTTTTTATCTGAGCAGCTCTTAGAAAATGCTCCATCAGACAAGGAGGTGGTTGTTGCTGGTGAATTTGAAAATGAAGAAGAAGTTAAGTCCTCTCACATGACAACTGACACTGTTCCTCTGAGAGCATCTCACGAAAAAGCAGATACCAGACTTTTCAGATTTCAGATTTATTAGATCATATAACATGGCAGTCTCCAGACTGAATTGCATTATACAATGAAGAAACATTACACAAGAATATATACATTTAAACAAAAAAAACAAAGTTCAAATGAAGACAGTTGATAAGCCAGTGATTAAACCCAAGAAAGAGAGGAGCTGGCAAACTGGTAATCAGGAGCTATTCAACAAATCGATGTAATAAGGAATAGGACTCCTAGAAAACCTCAGCGTACGAGCAGGCAGTTGGGTGAAATCACTGGCATTCCTAAGATTTCTTCCATGAATTTCAACTCTACTAGGGGGGAGCAAATTGCTAGTGCGAGCAGATTTGGAGAGAGAACAAGCAAATTTAAGACAATGTTCCTCCCTCCTAGAAGAAAGATTTTCTAATTTACAGGCATACAATGCACTATCATAGGATGTGTATTCGAAGACTACTCGTCCTCCACGCAATCAACATTCCCTTTGACACAGTTGTGGTTTCAGCACGAGACACAGATGTCCTGCTTCTGTTGGTTGCACACTACCACCGTGTCCAATGCAACCACTTATGGATACGGCAAGCCATATGTCCTATTGTGCAACGTCAGTGTAAAATTACGTGTAAGTCTATGGGAAATCACACTGTTGCTCAACATCGCACATAAAATTCTGTCGGTCAGTGTGAAATATGTGTTCAGTGTCGCATGCCAAGCGTCAACGTGGAGATCCCACACTGCTCATATACGGGTCACGTTGACGGACATGCAATCACTTCACACTGACCATACATTGCCCACACTGTTGACCGTTCTCACTTCATACGTTGGCGTGCATCTGCCTTACAGCCTACACTGTTGACCGGTACTCCCGCTTATTGACACTGACCAAATTGCTTAGTACACTGTTGACCGTTCTTATTTCATACGTTGGCGTTGAAATGGCTTACTGGCGTACATATATGTATTGAGTCCACACTGGGCGACGTAGGCCTATTAAACTAGGCATATATATTAAATTATATTAAATTACATGGACGAACATCATTCTTATAAGTCCAGTTAGACCACAATGGCGATACAAAACCAGTAGACGGGTCTCATACGGCATGGTTGGAGACTTGACACTGTTTTCAATATTAAAAGTTGAAAATAAACCCAAGGAATGTTTAAATATATCATTCACTAGGTAAATATATCTGTAGAGTATGATGTTTTGACTTATAAAGATGTTATTTGTATCTTGAAGTCATAAAGATGGAATTTTAAACCGATTTTGTCCAAGTATTTTGCAATTTTAACTTGATTCACAGTGTGTATAAGTTAGGCATGCTATAAATTAATTTATTAAACCATCTTTGTGTTAAACCAAATTCAGAGGCGTAGCCAGAGGGGCGTGGGTGCCAAATAAACCAATCAGAGGCGTACCAGGTGTGCCAGTCCCCCTGGCAAACTTTGGCTCATTGCTGTTAGCTGATTGTATGGGCCAAAAGCCTGAAGAAAAGGGAAAAGAGAGGGAAAGGGAAGAAAGAAAAGGACGAGGAGTTAAGAGCAGATGTATAAGAGGAAGGGAGACTCTTTCATATGTTTCAGTGGGGTTTGCAGTTAGCTTATAATATTGGTAAAGCCAGAATCATAAATTAATAAAAGCCCAGTTGGGAAATACGTTCACATACCTAGCTAGAGGTTGATTATCCATGTGAAGAAGCAAGTACCGTATATATATAGCAGACGGTGTTGATAATGTTGGTCAGTGTGGAATCGTCGCCGGTTCAGTGTGAAGTATGAGCAAGCAGTGTGGAATCGTCGCCGGTTCAGTGTGAAGTATGAGCAAGCAGTGCAGATAATGTTGGTCAGTGTCGATTGAATTGAAGACGGTCAACAGTGTGAAAAGTTGCAAGCGTCAGTGTGAAAATTCCACACTGACCGTCCATTCACACTGACGAAGACCACACTGACGCTACGTTTTACGTTGACGGGCAATATAGGACATATGGCTTGCCGTAGCTCATACACGGGTCACGTTGACGGACATGCAATCACTTCACACTGACCATACATTGCCCACACTGTTGACCGTTCTCACTTCATACGTTGGCGTGCATCTGGCTTATAGCCTACACTGTTGACCGGTACTCCCGCTTATTGACACTGACCAAAACATTGCTTAGTACACTGTTGACCGTTCTTATTTCATACGTTGGCTTCTAATTATGATCTTCTGAATGGTCTTGGTGAAGGCATGCTAGATGCAAATAAGATATCATCTGCAGAGAAGTCTGTATCCCTTATGTATGGTGTTGGCGTTGAGTCGGTGGACACTGCAAGACGAATAATGTCTGAGAAGGGAACAAAGCACAAGTCTTTGCCCCCAACAAGTAACTCACTATAACATCACATCCAGCGTGTGCACTTCCAAACCACGGTGTGGAAAGAATCTCACTGCCAAACACCTGATCTACCAGATCCAGCTGATATGGGTTGGAGGCGTGAAGATACAGGTTTACAGCCTATTCTGATGAACCTAGATCCATTCCCCAAAGTTTGTGTGGAACTTATTTCATGTGGATGCACTACACCTTGTCAAACAAGGCAGTGCAGTTGCAGAAAGACACACATTCCTTGCATCGGTCAAATTATGTGGTTGTAGAAAACGTGGACTTAGATGTCTCAACGTAAGAGACAATTAAGATAATTAAATGACACTTACTCCAATACAAGGGATAATCAAGGAAGATTTATTTCAACATAAGAGACAATTCAGTGAGAATTATTTCAACATAGCTTGAAGAGAAAAGTGAGACATTTAAACAAAATGACAATTTAGTGTGTTACATGCCCCTGAATATGTAATTTATCATTACCATACGTCAAACATAATATTTAACTGGCCAAACTTGTCCTAATATAAAGCACTGCAACACAGGGGTTCATATAAAGGTCAAGTAGGTATATCCCCCATTG
>JXSR01S000761.1:17831-29516 GCA_000969725.1 Ophiothrix spiculata | reverse complement strand
ATGTTTTAAAAAGAAATACAAATCCTCAATGCTTTAATCTACTCACAAAAGAAAACATTTGTGACAACGGAGTGCAATGAATCATTTTAACACATATCACTTTTATTTTCTTGTAAATATAATATTGGCCTGTAAATTAGACTCTGTCAATATGAATTTTACAAGTCTTAACCAAATAAATACAAATGTAAATACTACTGCATGGTTTTATTTCAAAATTTATATGAAAATTGTATGTGCCTATGGTTTTTATATGTTGCAAAGTGTACATGTTTTTACAAATGTATCATATTATATTGTAATATTGTAGTTTATGGTTTTATTATACCGAAATTTATAATGTTTATATATATATATATCCTTGCGTGGTCGTAATGATGTGCAATGTTGTACTTAATTTTAGCTTGTTTTGAAAATGTATGTTAATGATATGTTTGATGTATTATTACGATAATGTTTTTTATATGCAGGGCCCCGAGGAAGAACAGTGTTAAGCTGAATCGGGATACCCTGTTGAAAGATAATAAATAATAATAATAATAATAATGTGGACTTTAATTGACCTTACTTTTAACCCACTTATACATATTTTACTAGTCATAAGCTTTAATTTCAATTTCAGTTAAAAAATTGTAGCCATACCCAACTTGAAGCCCATGCTAGCGATCTACCTGACTATTTTTCTTGCTCACATGGGATCAAATTATGTTTACAGTTACTATTGGCTTTTTTATTTTCCATTGTAAAATGAAATGATCCAAGACCGTCAAAGGTATAACAATTAAAGATAGATTTGCTGGGTTTTAGTATACAAGAGAGTACATAGCGCTGTAAAGTATTACACTTTCCAGAATTCTTAGCTTTCCAACTTGAAATATAGTCACGGGAATATAAATGATAAAAGTATACATTATAGACGAGATTTGACCTTCACATCTTTTTCGACATAGGGTTGTATATCTTCGCACATTTTTCTAAGGGCATGTGACATGGTGTTATTTTGTCTATATTTGCTTTGTGGCAGCAACCAGATCGCCAAACGAATTATAAAATAAATAAATAATTCATCCTAACTTATACATATAAAAGAAGCGAAAATAGTTGGAAATGAAAAAAACAATCTTGGCATGAAAAACCCGTTCATATTAAAATATGATACAGTGATGAAACATACGAGTAAGCCTATACGGTATGCCACAATCGAAAAACACGTTAAAGAAGGAGATCGGTTTCCCTTATTTTATATTGTCTAACATCTCACAGAGTGTTTGATATATGAAGATCGAATATTAAAACTAATCATGCACTCTTAAAAAGAAAGGATCAAATTGATCCGAAAAGGATCAAATTTGAGGAGAATTTGGATCAAAACTGATCCGGAAAAGGGTAAGCTCATATTTGATACTTTATCGGATCAATTTGATCCTTTCTTTTTAAGAGTGTATTTTGCTCAGAATATTGTGGTAATGTGAACTCGTGGTTTTTTTCTTGTATATCTCATTTCTTCTTTTCTTTGGCAAGGATATCATGAGTACATGACGGCTATTAAGTTTTAGCAATGTATCATGATAATTGTAAAACTCTACCTTATATAGTATTTTATTTACAATCTTCAAATAACTGAAGAAAAAAACTATAAAATAAATTTATTTCTGCTTTATTTCGATTAAAACAATCTTGTAGGAAGCGGCAAATCCTGAGAGTTGTCAAGGGGACGGGTTATCTGAATCTGCGTTTGGTTTTGAATAATCTTAAGCTGACATGATCGTCTGTTAATTCGTCTGTGGTCTTAATTCGTTACTCCTAAACACATTAGCTGGATTAGCTAAATTAATTACCTTTTTTCCGGCAACTCAATCACGAGAACGACCGTAACACAACATGTAATATAACAAATGAAGTTACAACATCTAAATGCATTACAAAACAAACAGATTACAAAGTCAACAGGTTTACGACACAACTTCACAAGCCAAGGAAGAAAAGTTCGAGGACAAGTTTTTCTGAAGCAATATTTACATCTGAAATGAATCTAAGATCTAATAATCAGAATTCCATCCAAATTTCAGGAATGGTTTCTATGAATCAATTAATCAATCACGTCTTGTTCTTAAATTGGTCACCGTCTTGCACATTCGGTTTTTTCCTGATACGTAGCATTTACGACTTTTGCACCATAAAAGCCACCTCCCTTGAATAATAATTGTTGCTCTTTACGATAAATATTGTGTTTGAATAGCAAGCTATCACAATACCCCATTAGTAAAGCTAACTAAATCGTATTTGTGAAAGCATTATCTCAAGTTCAAGTATATACAGGGTGTCCAAAAATAAACTCCCCATTTTTAAATGCTTATAACTTTAAAACCAGCATTCGCATGGCAACTATAGACATATGTATTGATAAAGAAAACTTGTAGAATTATTTTGATACCAAACATTATGCAATCAGTAAACTTCTAGGATAGCAAGAAGGTCTGAAAGTTCAAAGCGGTTGAGCCAATATACCATACAGTGTTGATACTCTTCTGCCACTTCACTATGACGACATGAGGTCATACAGCTAAACGGTTTAGAATGGCTATATTAATTAACTTTTTCATGAACAATCATATTGCTCAAGACAAAGAAACCCTGGCCGTTTCACTCCCATGATTTAAGTCCGCTCGATTACTTTTTTGGGTTATCTGAAGGACAGTACATCCCAACACCATGGACTATTCCTGACCTGAAACAGAACATCATCAGTGAAAACAGGAAGATCAAGAAGAACGCATGCACAAACGTCCAGAGCTTTGTCGTTAGAGTTAAAAAAAATTGAAATCTGCAAGGAAGCCATCGAGAACATATACTGAAATACTAGGCAGCTTAATCTGGGTAAGAAGGATGTAATTTGATATGTCCTTATGAGTGTAACTTTGAATGTGTAATAAGGAGTAATGCTGTTGTGTACCATTTAAAGATGACCATAATGCGAGAGTTACGCTTTGACAAATTAAAAACATTTTAATGAGCATTATGTAATTATTAAGACAAAACCACAATCAAAAATCTTTGTATTAACATTGTAAAAGCAGTTTTGCTGAATTAGTCATTAAAATGATCATGAATGAATCTCCTGTCTTCAAAGATTGCTCCCTCCTCTTCATGTGACTCGCACATTTGTTTTTCTTCTGAGTATGAAAGTAGGCTTTTTACGTTTGACGTAATTTACGTTGAAACTGATTTTTAATCAGGCAATTATATCATGTTTAGTACCAAATTAATTCTACAAGTTTCCTCTATCAATACATATGTCTATAGTTGTCATTTGAATCCTGGTTTTAAAGTTATAAGCATTTAAAAATGGGGAGTTAATTTTTGGACACCCTGTAGATTTAACTCCTACTTGATCAAAATGGGAATCAGTTCTGTTTTACAACTTTGACCGTTTTAAAATATTCATGCTTCCTCGCACCAAATAAACCGGGCTGGAATGAGTATTACATTTCTTCTTTTCTATTCTCACCTTGAGTGACAGATATTAACGAGACCATTTAAGATAATAAAACAACGGATTAGGTGACATTTGTCTGAAAAGAAAAACCGACAAATGAAACACAAGACCTGTTATCAATCTACCTTAAATAGTGGCTAGGAAATTGACGTTCTATCCTCGCCTTGCCTGCACCAAAGATTCCTGCACTAGTTTTCACGACCTGTTAAAATGTTTAACACTATTAGAGCATAAATGGTCTATGGTTGGAGTAAATGTCAGTTCTAATTATGGCTAGTCTAGATATTTACACTGCTTGAAATAATCACATTTTAATGGTATAATACCAGAGTCCAAGCTGTCAGTAATGTACAGTTTATTTATGGCATAAACCGTTAAAAATGGACGTTAAAATTTTAATGGTATAATGGCGGAAATCCAACTGTATTTTAAAATAATAATACTGGCAGCTGGCCTCCGGTATTAAAAATGGATTTTTATCTCTAACATAACAGTCAGAGTGTATCTATGTAAAATCCAAACATGCACATGTTAAGGAGAGGTATACGCTGAACAAATCATTTATAAGCTAAGAGGAGCACACAGCAAAAATATTACTCATAACGGATTATTAAGCTCAAACGTTACCGGGACCTTTGCCCATTTAAAGTTTTTATATCTCATCACGCGCACGTTAATCTTATGTACTCTGCTAGGTGCACTATTTCTAAGTACGGTTATACATATATAATAATGCATTAAGATTTCCAACTGCAAGAAGCATATATATTACTTAGATAATGATAGAATAATCTTCCTTTTAAACCGACTTATCGTATTAAACTACAGCCTTAAGTTATTTACTTATTTCAAAAAATAATGAAATCAAAGAGGATTTTGAAAATCATAACAATTTTATATACCAGGTGTCCCAAAATTGGTTACATGTAAACAAATAAACCTGTGCAAAAACTATAGTAGTTGGAACAACGAAACTTAGGACAACTTATATTACGACCCTCTTCTAGATACTCATAACATTTTGATATCACAGCATTATTAGTTTTTGAAATATTACCCGGAGAAATCAACAAAAATATATACCTATGTCAGAAACGCATTTATTCACAATTCAACAAAATAATAAGCATACACGTTTTGTGATACAATCTTTGTTCTAGCTGGTCGTGATCGTGTAGAATCAAACTGTATATTGAACCAAATTTGGCACAATTTTCAATGAATGATAATAAAACTCTCTTCCAGTATATATTTTATGCAAAAAACCTGCATTCCATAATGAGTTGTTTGTATTGAACCTGTCAATCAAATTGTTGCGCGAAAGTTGATATGAAGAATACTGCAATATTCAATTTTTTACGGATAGCATTAATTCTGTTAACTGTTTGAACTGCAAACTTGTGTAAATTTTGAAAAACATAACAATAGAACATGCTGCTTTAAATAATCTTAAAAGTACTTAAAACCGGTAGTGCATGTTTTTCGTACTTTTTAACAGAGTAATAAATAGTCTCTTTAGCATCTACTTTAACGTCAAATATATGTTTTTTGGCACTTTCACCCACAATCTATCATTTTGGTCCGAAAGTAACATCATTCAATTATTCTTCCCCCGGACTATAAATGAATGGAACCATCTACTTCAACATCTCGTACACATATCTGCCACAGAAAAGTTTAAAGAAGAAACCACCAAGTACTTAAGAAACCAACCCTCCCGCTAAATACATTTACGCGCACTTACACACCTCTGTGTTTGACCTTAACTGAGGAGTTGTAGAGTATAAATGTCAAAGTCAAAGTCACCGTCATCGTTTGCACGGAAATTCGTTGCTAGAAATGTAATCTTTTATACTGTTTACAATAATTAGTTAGTTAGTTAGTTAGAGTACAAATTTATGCCGATTTTGGATTTTCCCAGCTTTAAGACTGTTATTGTTACAACGCATTTGAAAAACAGTCACGTCCGCTAATATATCTGGACACACATCCGAACTAACGAAAACAGCAGACAGAAACATATTGAAAAATTGTTAAGCATTTTATACTGTAACTTACAGGACAGCGGAAAATATCCCGAAAGAAAATACATTACATACGAGCTGTTTGGTCATCAACATATTAAAGCAAAGAGTGATACTTTGAAAATGCCACTTTTAGAAGCACGGCCTGGGGATTTATTTTACGTAGATAACGTAAATCTTATTTGAGAATTTTACAATTAATGTCAGATTGTATACATAAAATAGGTCGATGTTTAAATCATTCGCTTTTCAACCAAATCAAGATTAAGAACTTTGCCCTGAACTGACATCCTACAAACGTGCACAAAAGCCTTTGACATCTATTCTTTATTAAACTGCAACTAATGCCATTCAATCTGGTGGAATTTCCTTCAGGTTGTACAATCCAATTATTTTGGGTATCCACTGGGGAGGAGATGAATAACCCGAACGTGACTGCTACACGAAATAGAAAAGTGCTTAGGTGGTTAATCAAAGATGGCATGACCTAGGATAAACTAGGCAAGATATTTTCCTAAGGTAATTCTGTTTACTCTTTCGTATTACTACTTATCATGGTATGTTTTCATATATTAGGTTAAATGGAAATTGTGTTTACTCTTTCCGTAGGACCAGTTATCATCGCTTGTTTTTATGCATAAGGTCACGGGGTTGTATTAGGTTGTTTAGTAAGTGACAATTTGTGGTATCATAGCCGACAGATAGAACCCGTAAAGAGTGTAGAAACACAACCATGAATGACAAATGACCTGTCATTCGTGGTTAAGGTTGTTTTTTACCATTACCATTAGAAAAGGACTTTTTTCCAGAAGATTTGCTGGATTTGCGACGGTTGGCCAGTTATTATGACGTCATATCCAGATTAGATCTGTTGATGATTGTCGTATCCACCTGATGTCAAATGCAAAGATACTAGCGTCTTCTAGATTGAAAATGTGATAGAGGATTTCTGCAATGCGTGCTATTTTGAGTAGTGATGTTACTCGTTTCGGACATGTGGATTTTGTTTTCCTTCTCCCGCTTGATGTTGAAAAACGTTTTTGGTGTGATTGTAGGAAAGAAATATAAAGCATTAAAACTTTTGTAAATGATATTTGGAAATACACCTATATATTGATACCACCAGGTTGTCTGAGCAAGACGTGTGTTTTTAACCAATGCTTTTAGAATCATATATCTTCTACTATTTAATTTTATACATATACATGGCCTGGACATGATGGATGTCCTTAATGTGCTGAACACAATTAATTAATTGATGAAAAATGCAAAACGAATTTGACAGCATAAGACAAAGTTGACCTGACTATGTCCATAAAATTATATGGACGAACTGAAATATTTTATTCCTGCTTTCGTGGTCATAATTACTCCATATCTATGAACTCATGTGTCAGTAGAGAATTATTTAGAGAGTCTAAAATTGCTGGGCACTTTATTACAATAAAATACTATATATAAGGTATTAAACGGAGCCAATCATAACATTAGCCTTAAAACACTAAATGTCTCTATTTACATGCAATGAGTAGGGTACATTGCAAAAGTGTGTTCGTCACAACAATAATTGAAAGTGTAGAATAAGAAGTACTTAAGGGTACGATGAATCCTCATGCTCAGGAAAATGTGAATCCTAACTATTTTTCAATCATGAAAAGATACATAGTTTCTACTGCCTTTGCGGGGACTCGAACCATGGATTATGGCGGGGGTTAGTCATGCAATACGAAGCGAGAGATCTACCGCTGAGCTATCAAGGCAGCGTTGAGATGGTGAACTAAAATCTAAAACATAAACATTAGAATGCCGTATTTTTCTTTTGTTTACATAAAAATTGCAATTTTTGCCTCATTGGAATGCTCAATTTGTAAGTAAATTATGCGAATGCGTATATCAGACAAAATGTAGATAATGTAGATACTAAAATCAGGCAATTCACAGCTCAATTAGGGCGAACTCAGAGTCATAATTCACGCCCGGTTTTTCGGGCAAAACAACGCGGGTTTGTTACATTATCATTCAAAATCAACACAACACAAGGTGTAAATTTTTCGAAGTAGTTTATTGACGTAATTTTGACCTTGATAATGGACTCATGTATAAACTAGAGACTCTATTACATATGTACGCCAAAAATTGTATTATTCTGATATGTGTAAGTAGGTAAAAAATTGCAGTAAAGATGCCGTTGGCAAAAATAATAATATCCAGTATTTATACTGCGCTATTCAACGTAGTATCATAGCGCTTGACATTATTACGCTGTTATTAGGAAATCATCACAACCATCTCACCTCAACTAGATCGCAATCTTAAGACGCTGACCTATTGGAACTTAGATTTTAATCTAACAAATGCTCAGTTTGTAAGTAAATTACAAATGGCACCCATTTAGGGACTGTAGCCTTAAGTCACATAATACTAGTTCTGAGATATGAGCGTTTAAATTTTTGACTTTTCTATAACTTTTAAATGCAAAGGAGTATTGAATACATATCAGGTACATGTATTTGTATAGTCAAGTGTATCATTTATGGTGATTAAGAAGACTTAATTGATTTATTGATTTTATGCCATCAATAATCTCTGTTTTGCTCTTAAGTACTTTTACCTCTACAATCATGATCGTTTATCAAATAATCCTATTTATCTTAAATTGAGTAATCCAAACATCTTAAAAGTATATATATTTGTAATGTACAAGTCACGACAAACAATTTGACATGTCATTCGTGTAAATCGGACCTTGTTGAAAATTTGACCTCATTTCACGCTTGAGTGAATTTCGACTTTTATCTGCTTAACCAAACCTTCTTGATATATAACAGTATATATATATGTAATCTACTCGACGAAACGATTAATTTGATATGCAACTCGACATATTTAGAGCATTTTTGAAATTTGACCCAGAATTCACTCGAGCTTGACGACCGCTTACCAAGCAAAAAATTACTTGAAACTTTGTCAAAATAATTTCTGCCCTTCAGTTACCTCAAAACCACCAATAACTCAATTTCGTCAAAATGTGACTTAAGTACTTCTTATTCTACAGTCTTCAATTTGATCAACAAATGGAAAACAACAGTTTTCTAAAATATTGCCTTCTTGATAAACAATTTAGCTGTAACGAGAGAAACAAATACCATGCTGTACCTTTCTTTTCAATATTTTCTGTGTATGTCGACCGTTCCGTAATTTATCCACTGGTACCAAAAATGGTGCAATTAAATGTGATAAAATAATCTACATAACCTTTCAAATAAACCAACTTCCTTACGTCACACAACTGACATTACATGTCTTTCTTTCTCAATAATGGGAATCAGTAAATGCAAAAATAAAACAGCAGGTATTGTTGAACATTTTAAGGTAAAAGTACTTAAGCTTTTTTCAAACTCATCATTTATTAACACGGATATTAGATTATTCATATGCTAGTTACAAAACTGCAAAACACCCTGTTCTGAGCTATAATGAATTCATTATTGGAAGTGCTTTCACGTCAAGTGCTTCTGGGTTAGAACGACATATGAAATTCAAAACTTAGCAAATTACTGTACTTTTTTCTTTTTAATGCATTTTAACGATTTGAATATACCAATCAATTCTACATCAGCACTATCTTCATTAGATGCACCAGGTGTCCCAAAAAATAGTTGCATGAAGAAAAATTAACCTCTGCAAAAGCTATAGCAGTTTGAGAATTTAAAATTTGCATAACTATTGTATATAAGTCTGCTAGATGTTTGCAAAATTTTAATATCACTGTATTAGTAAATATAAAAATTCTAATGTCCCGTAAATTAAGGCGTTTTTACAAAGTTTAAACAGTTAAAGAATTAATGTTTACCGTGAAAAGTTTAATACGCTAAGACTTGCAGTATTCTTCAATTTTCGCGCCACAATTTGATTGTCAGATTCAATATAAATAACTCGTTCTTGAAATGCATGAAATGTAGATTTTCCTCATTTGCATACTAAATATACTGAGAATGGGTTCAGTTATTATTCATTGAAGTTTGGTTCAATATAAAGTCTGATTCTACACGATCAGTTAATCAAAGGTAGCACATTAAAATAACAAAAAAACGTGTATGCTTAGTATCATAATTTCAAATAAATGGGGTTTTTCATAGGTATCTACCTTTGTTGATAAATAATAAATGAAAATGCTTTTAAGACTATCTAGAAGAAGGTTGTAGTATAAGTTGTGCAAAGATTCATTTCTACGACTGATGTAGTTTCTGTATATGATCATTTTTCTACATGTAACCATTTTGGGACACGTTGCATTTACATAAAAGCTGCACAGACGTTGGCTGACATACAGCAGAACAAATATTCATGAATCAAAATGAAACAATTTTATACGACGCCAAATGTTTGGTGATTTCCATAATCGCGTTCCTTTGAACGCGTAATAAGTGTATAGCAAAATTGAACAAATGATCTAAATAATGTTTAAAAATGAAAGAAAAGCTAAGCCTCCCTTTGAAAAAAGCAATAAAGAATCTTTTCACAGTTTTAAGATTTGAAAATTGAAGATGTAGTTTTAGTTGTATGTTGGCATTTGTTTAATACCTATGTTTATGCTAGAATATTAACTTCACTCGTAATACTCAAGCTGCTTTAAAACAGCTTGAAACATTTCAATAAATTCTTTTATAGGGACATTCACTGATATGCTGGCATTTACGAAAGTTTTCATGGTGCATTGGCCATCAACATGTGTGATCTTCTCAATGGTTACATTCCTATGGTTAAAGATCTTATATCCAGGACTCGTGACTTTCTTCGACTTGAAATCGGACAAAGTTAAACATTTGGCCTTTCTTTTGACCTTTGACCCCAATGAAGGGTTGGACAATGGGGTCATTGTACTACTTTTGATCGCTGGTCCAAGACGAACAATTTGACATCTTCAGCTTTGAAATCGGACAAAGTTGATAATTTGACCTTTCCATTGACTGGTTTTTTTTTTAACATTGGCCCCCAAGGAGGGGTTTGACGACGGGGTCACTGTTGACACTTTTGATCGTTGGTCAGAGACGAACAATTTGACTAATCGAATTTTGAAATCGGACAAAGCTGAAAATGTGACCATGTCCCCTGTGACATCTGGGTCGAAATGTGATATTTTTTTTTAAATTGTCACCCGTAGATGCGTGTGACCAAGTTTGGTCGAAATCAGATTCATCGTTTTTGAGTTGAAACTGTTGCCAGAAAGAAAGAAAGAAAGAAAGAAAGACAGAAATGGCAAGAAACCAATGAATTACGTGGAAACCACTTAATAAAGAATCTTTTTCATATATTAACTTCACTCGTAATACTCAAACTGCTTTAAAACACAAAAACAGCTTGTGTTTTCAATAATTAAACATTAAGTTACAAACGAAAATGTTTATTCTGTGGTGTGTGAATTACTACGCCGTGTTAATACGCCACATTATTTTCATTGTTTCGGATGAAACGGATCTTGAATATTGATTTTTGTCCTTATGTTACTAAATAAATTTGGTTTTGAAAATCGCCTTTTTTACAATAAATAAAACACTATTGCAAATACACTTAGTGAGAGCTTTTAACAACGGTACAATAAATCCGAATTTATAACACAAATATTGAATATGGTCATAAATAATGACATTTGTAATTAATATTTGCATTTTAAGAAAATAAAATATCTCCAAAACGTGCCGTATATCATCTGAGCTTATATTAGGTAGGCTTAGGTTTTCTTTCGTTTTTAAACATTATCTAGATCATTTGTTCACTTTTGCTATACACTAATTACGCGTTCAAAGGAACGCGATTAATCAACCTAACTTTTAAAACATATCTTCCAGTCACGACCTATATATCAAGATATATTTGTCAAACCAAATTATATTAAAGCAATACGGACATGCGTTTCCTATAAGTCCCCGACTCTTGAGTTACAACCGTTTAAGTGTTTAGCCAATCAGAGGCCATTTACGGTTACCATAGCAACCAGAACAAAATAATACATTGATTCTGAATCTTTGCGATATGGGCTACAATATGGTATATAACACTTATGGGTAAAGTTTTGGAAAAAGTCTGAAAAGTGATCCCAAAGGTACATGGTATTTAGGGTAGACCCCCTCTCCCTTTAACCCTTGTCTTACCAATGGGGGGGGG
>JXSR01S000760.1:35308-58821 GCA_000969725.1 Ophiothrix spiculata | reverse complement strand
CAATATATTGCTCCTTTTTTGACCTATTTTATAGCTTGAAATTCATAAAATATGTAAGAAGGTGTAATTGAATCTTGATGCAATGTAGAAACAATTATATTAGAAATGTTTTAAATACTGTCCTTTTTCAAATTGGTTTTTATATAATAAAATATCTAAGCTAGACTTCAAAGTATTGTGTAGTTTATCTCAATGATTAATAAAGTTGCAAGTGTTTAAATTGATAAATATCCCTTACCAAAAAGGATGATATGAGTAGTTTTTCTTCATACACCTCGTCTTGACTTCTGGAAATCGTGTGAAGTTCATTAAGGTGTCATTTTAAACCTTAAAGCATGGTCTTTGCAAATAATTAAAAAAAAGTGAAAATGACAAGAAGTGGCATTTACTGCTGGTTTGGGATGGACGGTCACATATATCATTTAAAGCTGAGAATATGAAGAATTCAAATATGTAATAAACTCATTTATGAAAATCGCGACTTTCCTTTCAATTTGTCAGAGCACCCCATATATTTCAAAGACGAAATGAAACTTACTTCAGGTACACTTCTTGTGAAATAACCGTTTAGGCCTTTAGAATGTAATTTTCGTGGACAAAGCATGCGCAACACAAACACACGCATACAAAACACAGAAAATCGTAATAAGTTAAGAACTTAAGATGCCTTTTTGCTGCAAAAGAAATCATCAATTTATTTGTATTAATTGTTTTTAATATATAGATGTTCAAAATCGCACACATCTCCGTCATTTGGGTTTAGGGAAAAGAAGATATCTGGACCTTCCCATCATGCTTTGCTTTTAAACATAGCTCAATTGGCAGTTTCATCAAAATTTTGCATTTCAAACATGTTTAATAAACCAAAGTTGTTCCTGACAACCTGTAAAAATATCCTTTTTGAAGCAAGGCATGATGGGAAGGTCCGGATATCTTCTTTTAGTTTAAAGAGTGAATGACAACCTGTAAAAAATATCCCTTTTGAAGCAAGGCATGATGGGAAGGTCCGGATATCTTCTTTTAGTTTAAGGAGTGACAGACGCAAGTGGGAACTTTGCAGTTGATATCAATTTGATTTTATAATTTCATCTGCTGCAGCATCTTTTAAGCTTTAAAATATCACCTTACTTTTTGAAATTGATCAAGATGTTCAAATTTTACAACAAAAATTCTGTTGTAAATTCTTATTATTTTCTTTATTTTTTGCTGCCTATTTTCACCTGTTCCTCGAAAGGTGTTCTGTCGCCAAGTCCCCCTCTTCGTGGTGAGTCATCACATATCGGTAAATCTATATATCAGCTGTCAATCAATTTTTTAGACAGTGCTGTCAAGAAACCATAAACACTCAAAAACATATTGGCGGATTAAGCATTGAGTGAGAGAAATAATTGAAACACATTTACGTGGTTGTTTTATCATTGTTATGCAAACGTGAGGCTTACAAAAAACCTAGCATTTTTATTTGCTTATCCCAATCGAAAATGGAAGGTATGTAGCCTTACATAATATAAAAATTCATCTCATGCAGACAATTATTTCCCACCAACCTGTGTCAGTTAGATTCCTTGTATAATTTCTCCGCCAAGTAAGTGTCGTAATTGAATTACATCGCTGTATAACTAAATTTGTGCCAGACACCTCAAACTCTCGCCTGCAAATTGTCCACGTAATGAAATCCTGCAACGCTTCTTCTCAGGCAGTTGACATTTTTTTTTCAGAATGATTTTCTGCGAATTTATTTTCAACATTACACACTTGAGTAGCGGTAAAAATATTTTATTGACATGTTTAGAAAAAGTTTGCCTACTGCTGATAATTTTTGTTGTTATTTCGGTTAACTATGTTTACAAGAAATTTAAATATCAACGTCGTAATTTATGCAGGTTTCAAATTCAGGTTTTCTTTACGGTACTAAGCTCCTGATTATTGCTGTTCTATCATATCTTAATTAATCACACCAAACATGCCTTAAATTAGTTTAGTGAATATCTTTTGATGCTACCGTTCTTTTACTACGTCTTTTTCTTAATTTTCCCCTTTTACACTTTTGAAATATTCCTAGTGGTGTATACCGAGTGAGTCAAAAAAACTGCAATAGTTAAATAAAAGCCATATTTTAAGAACAAGAGATACCATGAACATGAAATGTATATATCTAAATAGATCACAGATAATTTTTTAAAATGGTGAAATAATGGGGAAAATTGATAAAGGCGTCATAGAGATACACTTATTTGAATAGGAAGGCATAAAAACAGTTCTGTCTAACTGTCGTGCATATGTTTTATTCAATACGTAGGACACAATTATGACATACTCTTTTCTCTTTGGTTTGGGTACGTTGAAAAGGGCCGTTTGAGCTTGGTGTCCCTGAATATTCAATATTCGGTTGAACGTGGACTGGAACACATGTGGCAGAGGATTTCTTTGCGAGCTCACTTCGGGATCCCTTGCCTGACGAACGCGGTCGACGTTTCTCCTGCTTCTTGCCGTTCGCGGTCTTCAAGATTTCTCTTTATTTAGTTTATGGATTGTTCTTGTTCTTTTGAATTTCGCCTGAATTCATAGATGGTGGATGCACATGCATGGTACACCCGATTGGGAGAATGCACCCCGGAATCTCCGTTTCACTTCTGCATGAGATTTGGTTGTAAAATAAAGAGCACGTTGCTCGTTTGTGAACTGATCTTGAGGCATTTTAAACAGTGACTGATTGATAAGCTCTCCCTTCTAAGACAGTACCCCCAAACGTATTTTCACTGGAACAAGGTAATCGGTTGGTGTTATTATTCAAGAGGTGCATGCACGTCAATATTGGTACGTACTCGTTATGAACTGTAGTTTGACGAGGTATGCTGATTTGGAGAGAACTGTTTTCATACCATAATACTCAAATAAGGATATCTTCGTAATGCCTTTATCAATACCATTCTTTCACCCTTTGAAAGCTTTATTCATGATCTATTTAGAAATGAATATTATTTGTTCGAAATTACTTTTGTTCTTACAATATGGCTTCCATCTAATTATTGCAGTTTTTTTGACTCGCGTGGTATACTGAACAGAAGCTCCCTACCACATTGATTTATTACTGCCTTCTTATTACATTTTACTCAATACCTGGAATAAATATTTTTTATTGATCATTCTTCTCTTCTGATAGTTCATTATTTTACACGAAACATTCTTCATTTCCCTTCTACCTTCACCATTACGAAATAAATCACCGTGATTCGCACCACAACACAATTTTTCGACCACCATCTCACTGCACAATTTTTTCGAGTAAACATTATACAAAATAGGGAACCCACGAAGACTTTATCCAACAATCAGAAGAATACTTGCATCCGATTGGCCATTCGTTATTTCCCACCAACCAATCACACGTCGAATCCTGCCCTATCATCATTTATCTCATCATCTTGAAATTATCTCATCATCTTAAAATGATCACACCATCTTGAAATTATCTCGTCATTTATGTTGTAATTTATCTCATCATTTTGAAAGTAGCCGTGGACAAAATTTATTAAAATTTAGCAAGCATTCATTTTGAAAGTAGCCGTGGACAAAATTTATTAAAATTTAGCAAGCTATGAATACATGTTACAATTCGGCAACGAGCATTTGCACTTGCATCAAAAAAAAAAAAAAAACACTAGTGGAGAAATAGAACCTACTGACTCTACATGAAGCCTACAACTATTGCAAATGCTCGAATCACCTATCATAATCACAACGTAGAACAAGGTAGAGTGATTTAAACATTCTTCTAATGTAAAACTTTCTTTTGATTTGTTTCTCAAGATTGGTTGCTTTACACTACTTCAATGTGTAATTTGGCCCTGTAGATAATGTGCTGACTTTATTAAATTTCTTTTGATAATAACCACGGGTATCGAGAGGGAGTAGTCATCAAACCAAATGGTTTACATTTTGCAAAAACGAA
Source organism: Ophiothrix spiculata (assembly GCA_000969725.1). NCBI lineage: Eukaryota > Metazoa > Echinodermata > Ophiuroidea > Amphilepidida > Ophiotrichidae > Ophiothrix > Ophiothrix spiculata. Next base: position 54,869 of record JXSR01S000760.1, on the reverse strand, counting down.
TTGCTATAGAAGATTCAATATTAGTATAACTCTCTAATGTGTCTATCCCAGGTGAGTTTTACAATATATTGCTCATTTCATCGACCTGTTTTAAAGCTTGAAATTCATAAATTTCGTAGGAAGGTGTAATTGAATCTTGTTTCAATGCAGGAATAATATACATTCTAAATCTTCAAATACAATTGTCATTGCGAATTATGCGAATGCGTATATCAGACAAAATGTAGATAATGTAGATACTAAAATCAGGATATTCAGAGCACAAACAGGGCGAACTCAGAGTCATAATTCACGCCTGGTTTTTCGGGCAAAACAAAGCGGGTTTGTTACATTATCATTCAAAATCAACACAACACATTTATAAAATATTATTTGTAATTCAATAAAAAGTATCAAGTCTACAATCTGTCAAAATTTGAAAACAGGCGAATCGTTCAAACATCATAAAATTTTAAGGTTTCGGCGAAAAAGTGTACATTTTTCGAAGTAGTTTATTGACGTAGTTTTGACCTTGATAATGGACGTGAAATTACTACTGAAGTCTCATGTATAAACAAGAGACTCTATTACATATGTACGCCAAAAATGGTATTATTCTGATATGTATAAGTAGGTAAAAAGTTGCAGTAAAGATGCCGTTGGCAAAAATGGCACCCATTTAGGGACCGTAGCCTTAACATACAAGCTACATTTACGGGTCCATTTTCGGGTGACATCGTTTTATACATTTAATAAAACATTTATTAACTTGTTCGCAGTGATATTCACTGGGTATTTGCATCAGGTTTTACACTTACTATCGTCGGTTTCTAACAACATTGCACAGAGAGCATGACATGTAGAAAAATCCAATAACTTAGAAACGATTTGCCTCTGCTTAACCAGCTCAATATTAGATCTCAATCAATGTTTGTGTTTTCGAATCTCCAGGAAAGCGACCCATTTTCATTGCATTTTATCATATTTAAAGCAGGAGATTTTAATACAAATAAATGTATACATTTAAGTTTCCTGAATACAGTAGTTTCAGTTATTTTTAGTGTGTTCATTATCAAGAACTGAAGGTTTTAAATTGATATTAAGACTTTTTCAAAATGCTTTTCAATGACAATGAAAACAAAATCTCCAAAGGTACCCATTAGTTTGATTTCAACCTTTGCTAAGATATAAAGATTTAAAAATAAATTATATAAACGCTGATGCATTTCTTTTGTAGAGAAATAATAATAATGTGTTTACGTTGTAATCGATTAATGCCTTACTATCTCTGAATAAATATTTCTGCTCCATATGCATTACACAAGTGTGAAAAATATAACTTCAATGAATGTATTGGCATATCTTATTCACAGTAGTATTTGTTTTCAGAAATTACTACTTAAATCGTTGTCCATACCCGTAGGCCGTTCTGGTAGGAAACTCGCCAATTTGTGCGAGAACTCGTTTCAATATATTGTCATTGCTTGGAGTTATTTTCTCAGATAAGATTTATACGTACGGTGTCTCTCTTAAGTCAAGTACCCATCATTGCAGTTATTTCGTGAAAACAGTATTTTTGATAACAAATTATCCTTGTATCTACTTGGGAACGCAAAAATAATAACAAGTGATAAAGTTTTAAGATATAAACACATATTTTTTTTCTTCAATTTTTTCTAATTCCTCGCCATTGTTTGCGTATTCAACTATGAAGGTAAAACACACTATTTTTTTTATTAATGGGATCGTAACGTAGGGTACACCTGTTTTGCGAATCAGGTATGTTGACACTGCTAGATTTGTTTTCTTTTTTGTTTGGGGGGGAGGGGTTGTACTTTTCAGTCATTAAATGCATATTACACCTTACATAATAATATGACAAGCCGAACACCAACACGGGTACGCATTTATGTCCCAGGAATAATATCAATAAAAGCAGAGAAATTGACTTATTGTCGCATTAAACCTACATCTATTTCACATTTTCACAATAAGCTGATACGAGCAATGTTTCTACAATCGCCTTGTCATGTACACTAATTTTTGCCCTAGATCCACGTTATATCATCAGCACTCATTACCTAGGAGCGATTGGACCTCGGAACTGTGAAAATTGCCATCTGTCCGCGGAATGTAAATAATATGGGTGTTTTTAGCATAAATGTCCGCGAAATTAAAAAAAGGGTATTTATCTGATTCCGTGGAAATTTGAAATAAAAACTCGGAAGTTGAATAACTGGAACAAAATATCATTTTCCACTCGGTACACAACCCACAGCGATATTCAAGCAGTCAATATACTACACGCTGGCGAAGTTTGTCGAACACTCACGGCGACGCCCGATGAGTTTGTGGCCTTCCGATTGTTTCCTTGAGTAAAACGAACACTTTGTATGTGTACATACATCTTGATCAGAGTTTACTAAACAGAAATATTTTTAGATGTGTTATGTGAAAATGAATTATTTGTTTTTGTTGATTAATTAATTATCTAATTAGTGAAACTTAATTATTGAGGTCTTTGATTGCCACAGAAAGGGACTTTTTCTGAGTGAATCTTATTTTGCAATTCTATAAATAGGCAATTGATTGCATGAAAATATCAGGTGATTTGGGAATTTCCCAAAGTTTCAGAAATAGATTTGTTTACTTGAAAATATAATGATGCTGGGAAAATCCCTCACATTGAAGACTGTACAATATGCTATGTTAAATATAATGAATGATGTCGTTGGGGAATTTTGAGAAAATGTTGAAACTGGCCCGGAGCTTGATCATATTTGGTCAGAAGTTGACTTTGCTTGATCGGAGCTAGATGGATGTTTTGGGTGGATGGATTTTTGACAAGTTAAAGTTGAATTGACTTCAACTTTTTGACAACTTCAGGAGAAGTTGATTTTGGTGGACATTTTACAGTGGAATGGAGTTTGCTAATTAAACTTTGAAAGGAGATTGGAGATAACGATAGTTGGAGGATTAAAGACAAACTGTTATTTTAATATTTAATTTCCGAGTGGATTATGTGCGTTGGATTCAGCTTTTAAGCCAAGTGGAGCTTCGTTGCGATTGCTGGATTATTGTGTGGAAATCGCCATTTGATTTCGCAAGGAAACTTTTGGATTTACCTTTTGCCAGCTGGATTCCGGAACTTGTGAATTGCAAGAATACGCCTGCAAGTTTTCAAGATCTTAATGCGTGGACATTAATGAACAATCTCGGACTATAGCGTGGAATATAAACATTTTTGACAAATCCTAGCTAGTCGCGCGGACTTCGCAGAGGTACCTCAAAACTGTAAGTTAAGGTAAAATTAAGATATAATATTTGTTAACTGTGCTGAAAGAAAGTACACATTGCATTAAATTTGTTAAAACTTATTCCAAATTTTTCAGTGTATTTATTTTGTTTCATTTAAGAACCCGTAAGGTGAATTTGGCCTTGGTCATTTAACATCTCTGACCGTAACAGATGGCGATAATCGACCGGAATTTGAGTGATTTCTGACTCTTTGAAATATATTATTTTGTAGAAATATTATTTTTTTAAGAAAAATGAAATCACGTTTTTGAACTAAAATATTATTTTTTTGCTAGTTTTGCGACATTATTCGTTAGTTTTCTAGTATGGATTATACTTCAACAAACACGTCTGGAGCTATGAAAAATGCCAACATTGCCCAGATTTTCCCAACTTTGCTCGATAATAAAGGGACTTTTATCGTATTTTTTCACATGCTCCAACAATGAGGGGTCATAATTGGGTGAGAGCATAATTTTTGGCATTCGGTGAGAGAAAAATACAAACATTTGAGGTCCTATTGGTCTCAAAATGATGGGTCATTGGGTAAGAGCACGATTTTTGGTATGCGTGAAATTTGGCATTCGGTGAGAGAAAAATATTAAGATTTATGGGGTCTTTGGGTGAGAGCACATGCAAATTTAAAAAATAAGGGGGTCCACGGTGTCACCGAAGCTTAAGAGGGGGTCTTTTGAGCCTTACATATGCGTCACCTCCAGGGTGGGGCTGCCCTCCCCCCGGGCGACTTGCCCAGCGCTATACAGGGACACGATGTCAAGGCAACGAACCAAGGTTAGACAAGAATATATATTCGGAGTGAGCTCAAGCCGTTGATTGTGATTGTTGTTTGCTCCAGTAAGCATGAGAGTATTTTGGTACATCGCTAATAGGCAAATTTCGCTGTGCAACCCGTTAAGAGTTCCGCTCTCGCTCTGTTCCGTGCTAAGCCGTAGCTGCGATGCGCAGAATTGACAACTTTTGATGTCTTGAGTACTGAATGAGTCGTAACGATTATTCAGTGAGAAGCGCCCGTGCCTTTAGTACCTTGGAAAATGGCGATCGGGATCGTAAAGTATGGCTTTAAAGATCAGTAAAAAACCCAATTAGAATTAAATCTTGATTTCAGAAAATACCAATATGTAGGAAGTCGCCAAGAAAGGAATTTATCAACAATGCAGGTAAAATAGCATGAATATTAACCACAGTTGACAGCTAAAGTTGTGATTGGATTTGCCGTGTTTACAATACAACAGTGATGCACGATGGACCATGGAACTGATGTTTGAAATTATGTGTCTGCAATATTCTCAGCAGTTTGTGAGTTCATACATATATTTCACAAATGGTTGGAGAATTTCGAAGTTAACCAGATCTTCAAGTTCATGCGTGAACTAGTGAAGGGACATGTATTGGGTGATTCATGCATATTGTACTGCAATTAGGAACTAGGAGCTGATCCAAGGACTAGGTATTTAAAAAGAGAAAGTCCACCATCAAAATGGCAAAGAACCTACTGAGTTATTTTAAAACAAATAATGATTCTATAAATTAGTGAAAAACATGTTATCCTTGACCTTGAAATGTTAAGAAAATGGGTACGTTTGAAATTTGTTACCTCGGAGTTTCAAGAATAGGGGTGTTTTAAAGTACCATTTTGTCCTCGTTTTGGAGTAAAGTTAAAGTTTATAGAAACACAACCTCGAAATCTATTCCTTAAATGTACTTATACTTTATGTCCCAATAAACGCAACGAACTTTGAACTTTTATTTTGAGAGAGCAGAGCACAATGGTGAGCAAACGGTACAATAATATTATAGAGTAGACCATTGGATTTTACAGGATTTTTGTTTTGTTTAATTTGGATCTCTGAATCAAAAGTAATTGCACATTTTGTAAAGACCCGAAAAATCTTGATGGTCCTATTTGTTTATCTGTAAAGATTCACCTCTGGTAACGTCATTGGGCACTCAATGGATGGAAATTGCTAAAAGCATCACATGATTAGAATAAGTATCCCTTGAACCCATTTCATGACATAAGGACTCAATTTAATGATGATCTGCTGATAATTAAGCAGGTTCTTGCGTCTGGTTTAGTCAACCTGTTATGTCTCCTTGGCGGGCCAGATGAATCATTAACTGAATTGAGTTCTTAAACTCCTTTGTCTTCAGTTTTCTTCGGTTAAAGACTTATTATTGGTTGATATCTTTCATTTGAATCCCTTTTTTCGACTCTTTTGGTAGGAATTGTATCCTAAACTACCCGATTGTCGCACCAGAAGTAACAAATTCAAGGAATATGAGAGTATCAGGAAGATCCGTACTTCAATTTAAAATTTTGACCTTTTTAAGTTAAAAATGAACTTCAAATATCACGTAATGTTAGATACATGTCATGTACGATTGGTTTGGATTGATTGTGCTGTAATTGGTTGCAGAATTCTCTTCATTTCAAGTTTGCATTTCTTTAGCTTGAAGTCTAAACTTACAAATCAGACCAAAGTAGATTTAAAGGGCTTTCTTAAATTCTTCATATCTTTAGACTGGAGTGGTAAAATGAAACGGGACAAAAAGCATGTTGTAGAGTAATTTGTCTACTTTTGAAAAACATTTATTACTATGATTAAATCTTTTAGCAACTTTTTTTTAAATATTTTTTATTTGCTCGTTGCATTAATATTGAGACAAGCTTAACCTGAGTACCGCCTCACGTCAAGTATGCGGCGTACGTGAATAATAAGATGTTTATAGAGCGCAAAAATTATAAGGCTTGTTAAGGTTATTCTGTGAACATGTAAATCATTTCTTGTAGTCTCCCTATATTATGCATTTCTCACTTAATGCCAAAAAATCATCAACATTTGGTTGATAAATTTGGGAATCGTGTTTCTTCGAGGAAAATAGAATTGATTTGTTTTCTTATTTGACATAAATTAATATAAATTCATGTATTTCTAAATGGCTGATTTCAGAAAAAATGTCATCAAAAACCAAAGTTTATTGCATTAACATACAATCACCAAGCTACATTTACCGGTCTGATTAGGGTTGACACAGTTTTACAATTTTATGGTGTTAAAGTGATATTCGCTAGGCGTGTGAATTAGGTGTCTATCTTCGATTTCTGGCAACATTATGCAAACAGTATGGCCGAAACCATAGTTGGCCTTCAAACACAATTTTCGCTATCAAACATTTGGTCGTGACGTCAAAATGACGAGTGATAACAAAATAACTTCAACACCGAGTTGAGACCAAATAAAAGTTTGCGCTAGATTGCACATGTTATTGAATTGCCAAATACATTGGACCAAATGTTTGTTACTCGTTCATACTTGATATTCGATGGCAAATATTTGGTGACGTCACGACCAAATGTTTGGTAGGAAAATTTTGTTTGGAGGCCGACTGTGGTTTCGCCTTAACGAATGTAGAAAAAATCAAATGAGTTCAGAAATGATTGACCTCTGCTCAACCAGTTCAATATTTGTTATTACCAATCTCTGGCACGCGACCCAATTTTTTCAATATATTTGACCCTATAGTTAAAGAAGTAGTATATAGTAATAATGCATGATTTCATTTTATAAGTCTCCCCATTACGATAACTCCAGTTATTTTTCAGTGTGTACATTGTCAAGAACTGAAAACTTTAAACCGAGATTATAATTCTTTTTTTTTTCAAAATGCTAATCAAACATAATCAAAAATTGGAGACACAATCTCCAAAGGTACCCATTTATTTAATTTCAACTTTTTTCCTAAGATGCAAAGAGTTAAAAATGAAGTATATTAACGCTGATATATTTTCTTTTTGGAGAAATAATTAGTCCGTCATGCGTTTACGTTGTGATCGATAATATCCTTACAATCTCTGGATGAATCTTTTAAATCTTTATATATACATTACAGGCCGAAATAAAATACAACTATGCATATTTTATTCACAGTAGTAATGTTTTCGGCATTTACTTTACTTTAATCGTTGTCCATACCTGTAGGCCGTTCTGGTAGGAAACACATCAATTTGTGCGAGAACTCGTTTCAAAATATCAATGTTGCCTGGAGTTATTTTCTCATATACGATTTATTCGTATGGTTTCCCTCTCTAGTCAAGTTCCCATTATTGTATTTATTTCGTGAACAAAGTAATTTTTATTACAAATTGTCTTGTAGCTACTTGGTGAAGCAAAGCAAAAGCAATTGAGAAAGTATAAATACGTTTCTAGTTTATTTTGTCAGAAAAACAAATTCCGTAGTTATAATACATGTATAATATAATTTCGATTTAGCACAACCTTTTCATTAAGCCTGTACATCCATTAATGCCCTGCAATCAACATTTAATACGCATAAACATTAATATTTATTTGCATGTCCAATATTTGTCTTGCACCCTAATTTGACGTCAATAAACTACTTTTTAATGAAGGCATAATACATGTACTATTTTTACATCTTAAATAAAAGTGTACCAGTTTGATTTATTTTATATAAATATATAGACGTATAAAATATTGTCATAAATGTTTCATTGATGAATGTATCTTGCTATATATTCTTCTTATCTTGTAACTCTTTTATGGATGCCATCTGCCACACGCTTTGCGTTTATCCACAACTCAATATAGACTGTTATGTAGTATAATTTAAAAGTATATTAATGTAAATTATTATTTTTTATTATATGAGATGATAACTAATGAAAATTGATTGATTGATTGATTGTGTATTCCAAATGCTCCAAAATGCTCAAAACAAGGTGATGCGAGCAATGTAACTCCTGAACATAACTTAAAATCACTCATCATGAGCCTATCATAGTCACAACTATGAGGTAGAGTTTTTTAAACATTCTTCTGATGTAAAACTTTCTTTTGATCTGTTTCACAAGATTTATTGATTTTATACCATTTCAATGTGTATTTTGGCCCTGTAGATAATACACTGACTTTATTAAATTTCTTTTAATAATAACCACAGGTATCGAGAGGGAGTAGTCATCAAACCAAATGGTTTACATTTTGCAAAAACGAACTGCTTTAGAAGATTCAATATTAGTACAACTCTCTAATGTGTCCATCCCAGGTGAGTATTGCAATATATTGCTCCTTTTATCGACCTGTTTTATAGCTTGGAATTTATAAAATTTGTAGGAAGGTGTAATTGAATCTTGATTCAATGTAGGAACAATTATATCAAAGTATTGTGTAGTTTATCTCAATGATTGATAATATTGCAAGTGATTAGATTGATAAATATCCCGTATCATAAAGGGTGATGTGAGTAGCTTTCATCATACGCCTCGTCAATACTTAGGTCCGTCCATATCTCAATATCCGGTTTAGAGTTCCCATCATACAATAAAACGATATTTCGGTAGGGCAATAACTAAATGTCAGATTGAAAGTTCCCACCATACACGTCTAGAGTAGTTCAGAGAAGACAAAAAGGACCTACAACACACTTATGCAAAAGCTGCCAACAGGACGAATCATATCGATAAAAAACATGAAAAGTAAAGACGAATTATATCTGCGCAAAATTTAACATGAAAAGTAAAGACGAATTATATTTGTGCACAAATTCTATATAAGGAGTTTGAGAAAACATCTACTGAAGTGAGACATTGGTAACATTTTGAATTTTTAATTCCTTTTTTGATAGAAATCGCATCTACAGATGGTCAATGGTGCATTGTGCTTATACTTTAGAGTCAATTTTTGTCAATTCTTTATTTTCTGAATCACCTTACATGGTCGCATAGATTGGGGAATGGAAAAGGACAAATTACATATCATTAAAAGCTGAGAATATGAAGTATTCAAATATGTAATAAACTCATTTTGGAAAATCGCCACTTTCTTCTCAATTTGTCAGAACACCCCACAAATTTCAACGACGAAATGAAACTTGCTTCTGGTATACTTCTTATGAAATGGCCGTTTAGGCCTTTAGAATGTAGATTTCGTGGACTAAGCATGCGCAAAACAAACACACACACCCAAAAACACAGAAAATCGTCATTAAAGATGCATTTTTGCTGCATAAGAAATAATCGTTTTATTTTCATTGTTCATAGATGTTCATAGATGTTCAATATAATCTCCGTTATCTGGGTTAAGGTAAAAGAATATATCCGGACCTTCCCACCATGCCTTGCTTCAAATGAGATATTTTGTACGGGTTGTGATGAACATCTTTAGTGATGGCATAATTTGCAGACCTCATCCCAATTTTGCATTTCAGACATGTTTCATCACTAAAGACGTTCATGACAACCTTTACAAAATATCCCTTTGGAAGCAAGGCATGATGGGAAGGTCCGGATATCTCCTTTTGGTTTAGAGAGTGATAGTTATATATCGGTAAATCTATATATCAGCTGTCAATCAATTTCTTAGATAGTGCTGCCAAGAAACCATAAACACTCAAAAACAGATTAGCGGATTAAACATGGAGTGAGAGAAATAGTTAGAACACATTTACGTGATTGTTTTATCATTGTTTTACAAATGTGAGGCTTACAAAAAAAACTTACATTTTTATTTGCTTATCCCAGTCGAAAATGGAAGGTATGTAGCCTAACATAATATAAAAATTCATCTCATGCAGACAATTATTTCCCACCAACCTGTGTCAGTAAGATTCCTTGAATAATTTCTCCGCCAAGTAAGTGCCGTAATTAAATTACAGCGCTGTATAACTAAATTTGTACCAGACGCCTCAAACTCTCGCCTGCAAATTGTCCACGTAATAAAATCCTGCAACGCTTCTTCTCAGGCAGTTGACATTTTTTTTCCGTTTCAAAATGATTTTCTGCGAATGCATTTCCAACATTCTAACACTTGAGTTGCCTATTGCTGATAATTTTTGTTTTTATTTCGGTTATCTATGTTTACAAGAAATTTAAAAATCAACGTCGTTATTTCAAATTTCAAATTCAGTATCTCTTTATGGTACTAAGCTCTTGTTTATTGCTGTTCTTTCATATCTTAATCACACTCAACATGCCTTTCATCAGTTAAGTGAATTTCTTTTGCTGCTACCATTCTGATACTACGTCTTTTTCTTAATTTTCCCCTTTTACACTTTTGACATATTCCTAGTGGTGTATATACTAAATAGAAGCCACTACCACAGTGATTTATTACTGCCTTCTTTTATGACATTTTCCCCAAAACCTAGAATAAATATTTTTATTGATCATTCTGCTCTTCTGATAGTTCATTATTTTCCATGAAACCTTCTTCATTTCCATTCTTACAGTCTTGAAAGAAGATAATAGAGTTACGAATAAATCACCGTGATTCTCACCACAACATATTTTTTCGACCACTATCTCTCTGGACCATTTTTCGAGTAAACATTAAGACATTAGGGAACCAACGAAGACTTTATCTAACAATCAGAAGAATACTTGCATCGTATTGGCCATTCGTTACGTCCCACCAACTAACCACACGTCGAATCCTGCCCTGTCATCATTTATCTCATCATCTCGAAATGATCTCATCAATTCAAAATTATCTCATCATCTTGAAAGTAGCCGTGGACAAAATGTATTGACATGTTTGGACAAAGTTTGCCTACTGCTGATGATTTTGTTGTTATTTCGGTTATCTATGTTTACAAGAAATTGAAATATCAACGTCGTAATTTATGTAGGTTTCGATTAAGGAAGAATTATTTAGAAAGACTAATAAAAGAAATTCTTGTTTGTTTTCTAGATAACTTTATAACTATAATCTTTTATGTTTTAACATTTAAATTGCATGAGAGTCCTTCTATTCAATTATCATTAATTTGTTTCATCCAAATTTGTACTGGATATATCATATAAAATACGCTATAAGTTTTCAGCAAAAGATATGTTGAATAAATGAGTTTTTAAAGCAGTCTTGAAAGAAGATAATAGAGTTACGAATATAAGATGGCAATTCCATAGTAGCTTTGGAGCACAGTTAACAAAAGATCGGTCACGAAACACATTGTATGTTTTATGTTCTTGTAAAGGATGGCGATTGTCAGAGCGAAGTCCAGTGCGTTGGGGTACAGAAGCATGAAGGAGATCAGTGAGATAAGGCGGTGTTAATCCATGAAACGATTTGTAGACGAGAACAAGGATTTAGTAATCAATACGTTGTCTTATACGTAACCAGTGCAAATTATAAAGTACAGGTGTGATGTGAAAGTGTTTCTTTGAGAGTGTGATGAGACGTGCAGCTGTATTTTGTACAAGTTGAAGACGGTGAAGTGAAAGAAAAGCTTGTATAGAATCACGGAGGAGACAACGCAAACACGAAAGATAGTATCTATTCGCCTAAGAACAAGTGAACAGATAAACATGCTTTCTAATCAAGCTTCTGGCTATTCAGTACGAACTTATATAGATTTAATGTTTAAAATCACCTGAAGAAAGAGGAGATATACAGTATATGTGATGAAGGATAAGACCTCAGACGACTCAGAAATCAGATAACGTTTTAGTAGAGTAAGAAAATGAAACAGAGAAACATATCCTTTTCATTCAATTTTTATATTAAGCGTGATATGTATATTGGCGGCGCAATAATATTTAACATTTAATAGACACCAAATTAAGTAAGAAACTTCGTTTGGTGTCCAAAAATTAACTGCACATTTTTAAATGTTAATAACATTAAAACCAAGATTCGTATTACAACTCTAGACAACTTCAAGTGTCAGTGTAAACAGAGTTCATGACTATCAACTGTCATCCACAGCCTCCCCTCCAAGTATATGGTAAATCAATCAACCATGTAAATGACTTCAGATACTTGGGTTCCATGATGGGATCAAGTGACAGCGACCTGAAGAGAAGGAGAGCTCTTGCATGGACTGCTTTCTGGAAATTAGAGCAGCTCTGGAAAAGTTCAAGTATCCCTTTGACAACCAAGATCAGACTATTTAATACAACGTGTGTCACCATATTGTTGTATGGCTGCGAGTCATTGATAATCTCTAAGGATATGGAGAATAAAATCAACTCCTTTGGCACATCATGTTACCGTATAATGTTAAACATCAAGAGGATTGATAGAGTACCAAATGTTATTATCTACAATCTTACGGAGACTGTGCCCCTTGTCGAGAGAGCCAGGAGTCGTCAATTGAAATTCCTTGGACATGTACTGCGCATGCCTGATGGGGAGCCTGCTAAAGAGTATGCATTGTATGTCCCAAAGCATGGAAAGAGGAGACCTGGAAGACAAAGAACCTTGTTCTCAAAATACATCCACTGTCTTCTGGGAGATGCAGATGGCATGCTGAATCATAGTCAGCTGTCAGAAATGGCTCAAAACCGTCGTGGTTGGAGGAAGCTTGTGGTCGACTGCTGCGCAGCCGAACGATGATGATGATGATGAACATCAAAAATATCATAGACATATGTGTTGATAGAGGAGACTTGTAGAATTTTTTGGTACCGCACATTATACAATCAGTAACCATATAAGATAGCAAGAAGGTCTGAAAGTTCAAAGTGGTTGAGCAAATATACCATACAGTGTTGACACTCTTCTGCCACTTCAACATGACGAAATGACGCCTTATACAGCCAAACAGTTGAGAATGGCTTTATCAATTAACTTGTTCATGAAGAATCATATCGCTCAAACAAAGAATCCCCGACCCTTTCACTCTCATGATTTAAGTGCGCCCGATTTTGGCTTATCTTAACGACAGTACATCCCAACACCCTGGACTATTCCTGACCTGAAACAGAAGACTGCCAATGAAAACAGGAAGATCAAAAAGAAGACTTGCACAAACGTCCAAAACTTTGTCGTTATGCCATTGAGGCCATCTAGAACATATTCTGAAATACTAGGCAGCTCAATCTTGACAAGAAGGAGGTTGTTTAATATTTTCCCGTGTCTGTAACTTTGAATGTTTGTTAAGGGGTACTGCTGTTGCGCACAATTTAAAGATGAGCATCATGCTAGAGTTACGCTATGACAAATGAAAAATATTTTAATGAGCATTTTGTAATTATGAAAACAAAACTATCAACCAAATATCTTCGTATCAACATTGTTTCGCTTAATAGGTCATTAAAATATTCATGAATGATTCTCATGTCTTCAAACATTAACCCTCGTCTAACCAGGGGGTGGGGGGGGGGGGTGTTGCACCCCCTAAGGTTTTTTTCCCCGCAGCATAAAAACGCAAAAGCAACCGACCCCAGGCTTTTAGCTAATCTCTTTTACATCCTTTGCGGTTGATGAGAAAATTAGGGGGGTACCACCTAATGTGGGGTTAGGGTAGGTCGTCAAAGTTGGGGTGTAGGGGGGGGGGTTGCAACCCGGCGACATTTTTGACAATTTTAAATCGCCATTCTGAAAACAATACGCATGCTATGAGGCTAAAACTTGCAGGGCATGTTAGAAATGTCATTTCCCTTCGTTATATACAAAAAAAACCCGATACAATTCCGTTTTTTAGAAAAGGTTTGATTTTGGTGGCCATTTTTGCCAAAATTCTGATTTTTCCGATTTTCGACCTTTATGACGTCATAATTACGTAACGCCTTGGCCGATTTTTTTTTTTTTTTTTGGGGGGGGGGGGTGTAAAAACCCCTTCCCTGGTTATACGTGTTACAAAAATGGCTTGGTTAGACGAGGGTTAATACCTCCCCTGTATGTGAGTCGTACATGTATTTTTCTTCTCAGTATGAAAGCGCGCTCATTACGATTGACGTAATTTACGTTGAAATAGATTTTCAAAATTGGTAATTGCATCGTGTTTAGAATCAATTTAATTCTAAAAGTCTCCTTTATCAATACATATGTCTACAGTTGCCATGCGAATCCTGGTTTAAAAGGTATAGGCATTGAAAAATGTGCAGTTAATTCTTGGACACCCGGTATATGGATTTTCTTTGAGATATATTGCAGTTTGGCTGGCTTTATTCTTCTTGTGAAATCCACTAAATCAGGATCAATATGTACCTCTGTCAATCTGATAAGTGAGAGAACCATGTATTATAAGCTGCAGAATTTTAAATCTGCTCCTTCAAGGTCATGTGTCATAGAAATTCCCACTCTTAATGTTGGATAAAACTGTTTTTATAAACCCGCCCTACTAGCAAAAGCTTAATTTAAATCTGTGGTAAATTGACTTATTAAGGAATAAAGGTTTTATTTTTGCAAGTCGTAATTCAGAAAAAAGAAGTATTGAGATTTTTGTTTTGTAGACTAAAACACATTATCATACCCTGGAGAAAATCGAGTAAAATTCTAGTACAAGATTGGAATTTGCACATTTAGAACATCATTGGAGTACACGTTAAGTACAATTCTAGTACAAAAATGTGTACTAGAACTCGAATGATTTTCCAAATGTGCACATTCTTGTACTAGAATTGTACTCGATTTGTACTAGAATTGTACTCAATTTCTACAAGGGTACGTATTTCAAAGTCTCAAGTAGAAAATAATTGTATTTATTGATTCTAGTGAAAAAAGAATCACTTAAGGTTTTACAAAAGTGTTAATAGAAATGTTTGTTTTACGTTACGTTACATGTGCAAACTAAGCCAGCGCATACATTGAATAAAAAATATTATATTTTTCAACGTATTCACTCTGTAAGCATGTTTAATTATTTCTAAGTTCATCAAAACATTAAAGAAACAACTGACTGGCATATTGTAACAATGATCCAAGTCCCTAAGAATCGTTGTCGGAAAAAAATCGTATAGCTCCATTTTTAAAGCTACAATGTATGTTTGACTACTAAGAAAAGAAAGTTAATTTTTCTTTGCTTCATATTAACCCTAGTTCTACGAAGGGGGAGGGTTGCATGAACCTACCCTACCAATTTTTTTCTGACACTAAAAACTCCTTACGCCCAGCGCTAAACGACTTGGTGTACCTCTTTATCTTTTTCGCTTATTTTAGCGACAACAAATTCGACCCTACCACCTTCAGGGGAGGGGCAGTGATTTTAAAAATGTACTCTTTTGTCATTTATATGGCAGATATCCATTTCAAACTTGGTATTTGGTTAAAACTAGTAAAAATTAGTTTAAAAAAACACACATGAAAATCGGATATTCCTACGAAAATGTTGATTTTTGATTATATTTTCCGTACAAATGCCGATTTTTCACATGTTGGTAATTATGACGACATAGTAACGCCATACATTAACGTATAACCTTGAATTCGGTATCAATGGAAAGAGGGGATTGATACATATTCATTGATACCACTAACGGGGGTAGGGGGGGCTCGTTATAAAAAAATGAGGGGGTTGCAACAACCCCCTTTGTGTAATATGTTTGTGAAAATCACTAATGTGTTAATGCCACAAGATTCGTTTTGGAGATAAATGAATAGTCATATTGTTCCCTTTGTTTATGCTGTGTATATTTGTCTCACATTATATATAATATGTAATATGAAAAATATTTGGATATTTGTTACACTTTTTTAACACCTTACACGTGTTCAAAAATAAGAATTTGAATATATTAGACTCAGACGTGAAAATAGCAACTTTTGAACACATCGGATGCCTAAGGAGTACCACAGGGTTCAGTTATTGGCCCACTTTCATTTACCATGTACACTTCGCCTATGGAGGATATAATTGCATCTCATGGTCTTGGTAAAATTATTCATGCTGATGACACTCAAGTCTATATTGTCTTTATATTGTCTTGTCACAATGAACATACAATGCTTATTCCCAAACTTGAACTATAATTGTTGATATCAAAACATAGTCTTCTGCTAATAATCTAAAACTAAATGAGGACAAAACAGAAGTGCTGCATATTATATCCAAATTCAGAAAACCGTTCCTTCTTTCAAATATTAACATTGCCAGTATCAAAGTCGTAAAATCTACTCGCAATTTAGGTGTTGTTGTAACAAATACCCTTAGCATGGAAGCTTATAATTATTAACAATATCTGTCGGTCTGCTTCTTTCGGACTTTATAAAATTGGCCGGATTAGGAACTTTCGTGATGATAAATCAACAGCAACTCTTGTTCATGCATTCATTTCTTGTCGTGTAGACCGATGTAATAGCCTTTTATATGGACTCCCTGGCTCCCTTTTGTCAAAGCTTCAAGGAATTCAACATACAGCTGCACGGCTTGTTTCTTGGACTTCTTCACATGATCATATTACACCTGTGCTCTACCGACTTCACTGGTTTCCTGTTAAATTTCGCGTAATGTTCAAAATACTTCTTCTTACTTATAAGTGTCTCCATGGACTTGCCCCAGATTACCTTGCTGACCTGATCCAGAAATATAAACCTAGTCGCAATCTACGTTCATCATCAAAAATAAATCTTGTTGCTACATCTGTATCTACCGCTTCGTATGATTATATATCTTTTTCATTTCAGCACAAAACGATTCAATTTGTGCGAGAATTCACAGCCAAATAGCATTAGACCCTGTGGGTATTTTCTAGGCTTCATCATACATATGCATAGTATCTCCCTGAAGTATATAGCATAGAAAGGCACACGATCGTTGTATGAGTTCTTGCAGTTACATTGCTACGAATATTTAAATGTAAATCTGATTAAAGCTTGGATTTTATTATCTCGGCGTTAGCGTCAAACTTGACTTAAAGGTATAGCCCACGTTTAAATTCCTAACGTGCATAGCTTTTTGAATAAATTTTAATAGACATATAACATTAGAACCATTCTCTCTATTTCTGGTACTTTACAATGTATATACGTTGAAAACACAATTATTTTCTCAAAGTTTATCCTTTGATTATAAAAGCTTGAGGTACGTACCATTTTGTATTGTAAGAAATGACTTTTCTTAATAAACGTAATGAATATTGTAATACATTTTCTTGATAAAATAATCGAAACAAATTCAAAACCATCTAATGAAAAAGATCTGAATAATTCCTTGTCTGTTTCCTGCTACGTCATGATTGCGCCAATATGTTTCTTCAGACCGCATCTCGTTGACACTGGCTCATAAAAATATATAAGATGGTGAATGATAAAAGTGCACGTATAAACAAAGCCAACACATTTCATTTATTTTACCGTGTAATCAATAATACACTAATAATACACTGAAATATTCACTAATATATTAGTACTTATTTAAATTATGCAAATAGACAGGAAAACATAATTCTAGTTTTAATGTCAGTAAATATGGGGTGTCCAAAAATTACCTGCATATTTTTAAATGCTTATAACATGTAAACTAGGATTCGCATGACAACTATTTAATAGACATATGTATTGATAGAAGAGATTTGTAGAAATATTTTGGTACCAAATTTGGCAGGGGGCGGGACCCCCCCCCCCCTGACGAAACCATCGCCCCACACCCTTTCGCCCAAAAATGAAATATGTCTGTCCCGTCTTGCCCCTTCATTTCAAACAATCTGGTTACGCCACTGTTCTGGACGTTTGTGCAAGTATTCTTATTGATCTTCCTGTTTTCACTGGCAGTCTTCTGTTTCAGGTCAGGAATAGTCAAGGGTGTTGGGATGTACTGTCCTTCAGAAAAAAAGTAATCGGGTAGTTTTAAATCATGAGAGTGAAATGGAAGGGTTTCTTTGTCTTGAACGATATGATTATTCATAAAAAAATTAATTGGTAAAGCCATTGTAAATAGTTTAGCTGTATGAGTCGTCATGTCGTCATGGTGAAGTGTCAGAAGAGTGTCAACACTGCATGGTATTATTGGCTCAACCACTTTGATTTTTCAGACCTTCTTGCTATCGTATAAAGTTACTGATTGTAAAATGTTTGTTACCAAAAGAATTCTACAAGTCTCCTCTATCAACACATCTAGAGTTGTAATACAAATCTTGGTTATAAGTTATTAACATTTAAACATATGCAGTTAATTTTTGAACACCCTGAATACACATTCGTAATCCAAAAAACGTGTTGAAAGGCATTTATGACAAAGTTCACAGAAATCATTTAATCTGAGTATCCTATTACGTCAAAGTAGGTGTTTGATGATCAATACGATATAGTATGGCGCGAAAAATTAGATATAATCGCTACGTCTTGAAATATGAGACCTCGATACAATACAAAAGAGTTCAAGATTGAAACTACTCTGTGAAACAGATCATATTATGTATGCATTAAATTAGTAATAAACTGAATAATTTCTTCATGAGACAAATTTAAAAAAAAATGTTGTACATACTTTTGAAGCTTTGAAAAACAAAGACCAAAGCATTAATTTGTCAGGGCTATTCAAGGGCATTGCATATTCTTTAACATCTTTACATCTCTAACAGTAATGCTATAAACGCATTCTAATTTACTCTTTTTCTTACGTCAATGTGGGGAGGTGTGTAATGATCAATAAAATGTAATATCGGATCGCTTACGTTGTAGATTACAATATGTTATCATGTCATCTGTTACAGCATTTTCTAAACTTTAAAATAACACCTTACTTTTTGAAATTTTCTTTATTTTTTGCTGCCTATTTTTATTAGTTTCTCGAAAAGAGTTCTGTCGCAAAGTCTCCATTTTCGGGGTGAGTCATCACATATTTATCGCTTTTTTGTTTTTGTTTTGTTTCTTTCAATATTGTCTTATATTACATGTTGAACTTGTCATCTAAATACAAGAAGGATGTATTAAAGGGGCATTGGACAAAATTTCGAAATTTTATTTGTTTATAATCTACACTTCCCATGTTGGAAATTAACAGTCCATTACCAGATATCGGTAAATTTTTTAAAAAAGTCAAAAATGTGAATTTTATTTTATTTGTTGATTGTAGGTATGAGGCTATTCTATAAACGTATTTATTGATGCTATACAATGAGAAAGGGCCAAAGATTTGTTTGACATCATAGATTGCAGAAAAATCAAAATAAATTCTAAATTTTAATTAGATATCCTGAAAAGGCCAAAATTAGAAATTCAACTATAGAGGGCAGTATTTATCGTTGTCGACAACGATAATTCAAAATAAAAGAATATCTAAATATTTTGATATATAGGGTTTGAATTAGACAATGAAACTTTGCATGTTGTCATTATTGTCACTAATACTTCAAATGATGCAAAATCTCAAAATGTTTGGGGAAAAATTTGAAGATGATGCTGAACTTGTCCAATGCCCCTTTAAGCATTTTTATATGGCTAAAACAATTTGGGTACCTGAAAAAATCGCCTGAGTTTAGGTTTCAGTTTCGTTTATTGTTGAGAAATTGAAGGCATACGAACTAACATGATATATCACACATGCAACAGCAATTGTGAAAAATTGAATAAAAATAAAGAAT
>JXSR01S000759.1:82045-93337 GCA_000969725.1 Ophiothrix spiculata | reverse complement strand
GCAAAGTTCACCTAGAAGACGCGAGTTCCTCTTTTACCATGATGTGAATAATTATTTTATTGTGTAAATGAAGAGTATAACAGGAATCCAAGTCTATTCATTTATAGATATCTAGTTAGATCAAGTATTTGCTAAGAGCCATTACGATATCGTCTGATCATTAAATTTTTAAGGGTGTGGTGGGTGGGATTTTTCATCATCCATACATATATTCTCATTTACACAGTGCACTTACAGAATGTTTTATAATGTTACCCGCAATGTAGGGGTCAAGTTATGCATTAATTGGGATTTCTGTATCTTTTACTATCTTTCAGGGAATATTGATCGATGTATATATGAAGGAGATACATAAAAGCTCATAAATGTGGTATTAATATTGATCAACTAAATTCCAATGATATTTTACAGATCGTACATGTAGTTGAAAACAAATGGCTACTCTCTGAATGTAAAAGAGTGAAGGGTACTCTTTATCGGAGTGTGCCAAGTGACCAGTGTTTTTGGAGAGAAGTTTCAATCTTGTAAGAGTGAACTATGTTTATGTTTATTCTTCAAAAAGTAAAAAAAAGTACCTACATTCACTCTTAAAAGAGTGTGAAGCTTAAATATTTCTTGATACTTGCGTTAAAATTGTTACTACTTTTATATTTAATTTGTTTCAGTTCTGTTCGTTTAGTGCTAGCTGAAGTATCCCTTTTAGTAATCATATTGTTTCATAAACAATGAGCATGATGAGGGAGAAAATGGTAAAGGAGCATTTTCCCACACACTTATGTTACTCTTTAATATCTTTTCAAATTTTTTATCGAATGTTTTATCACTATGTGCATTGTAGTATCGTCATATGAGTGCAAGAAAGCCGAAATGTTTAGTCTTGGGTCAGTGGCTCTTAAACTGATTCATCAGGTGTTGGTGGCACCTGACGAACCATTTCAAGAGCCACTGACTCATGAGCGACTCATTTTGAAGGAGTTTTCCCATTTCTTGTGACCAGTTGTTAAAGGAATATATAGCATATGGCAGCCATTACAGATACTATTTTCTTACCCTCACATGACGATATGGCATTTGGATTAATCATCTGATGTTGGTTTCTATGTGCAATCTTCTTTAAACTTGCCACAAACCATTTCAATCATTTTTGATCATTTTTAATCATTTTGGATCTCAGTATGGGCATCTTGAATTTAACAGCATACTTAGGAGTTAAATAATCTTGATGCAATCATCAATCTTGTACATTGGGTTAGTTGAATTTTGTAGTAAATTGCCGTATCAACAATAAAGGCTTAGTTTTGTAAATTGTAATTCACAATAAAAGATGGTTTTGCAAAACAAAACCGACCAGTCAATCAAAATTGATCGTTTACAGTTGAATTTACATCGGTTTCAAAAACCTATTTTACATTTTCTTTAAACTGTCAAATAATATTTGACTACACTAATTGAATAAAGAATTACAAACGATTTTACGAATAAGATACTGATAGTTATTATTGTGAATCACGATGCATTTGAACTGACCCACTGTATTTGCTTCAGGGGTTTGCAACCAATTTAAATTTTAGGCTCTTGCGCTGTACACATAGATCGTCGAACCAATAGTCGAATTTAATGAATTGCCCTAAAGAAATGCGATCTTCATTGCCACCTACGAACAATATAAGGAACATGCTATATTTGGTTATTTTGCACCTTAAATTTTAGCAATGGCCATCTTGTTACACAAATGACAATCCTAATTTTGTTTAGTTTCAACCCTTTAGTGCGCGTACACTGTGCGTTTTGGTGGCCATTTTGAATCTCAGTATGGGCACCATCTTGAATTTAAGAACATAATTAGGAGTTAAGTAATCGTGTTGCAATCATCAATCTTATTTACAATGTTATATAATATTCTGTGCGTTAAAATTAGACACTTAAAGGCTATTTTGGTCAATTTGAATGAAAATAAGCTATATGGGCGGGTATTTTGAATTTGGAAGATCAATGTGAACTTCTTTTAAACCAAATGTATCTGAAATAGCTTTAGCAATAATTTCTCAATGATAACTTTGGATATAAAGTGATTTACAAGTAGTGTTTGAGCCATTATAATAAAAAATATCATATTCTGGAGGTCAAAAAATAGATTTTTTGACCCAAAAAAAGCTTAAATGTTTTGGAGCCAAAATATTACGGTTTAGCTGAATATCTGTGCACAAAATGGAAAACATTGTCATCTAAGTAACGCCTTTAACCTTATGGGACCTAACTATATCATATCTTGACTTTAATACCAATACTCACTTCATCTCCATTTTTCCCATTTTGTCTCTCTCTATAAATTTCGGCGAATGTCACTTTACTCCAGTTTTGTACGCTTCATTATGCATACGGCGTCTCGATCTACATTCTTGTTTTTTCTCTTATATATCACGATTACGTCAGTTGTTGAAAACAAGGTGATTAGTCTAGTCACGTGATCGTTGGTAGTGTGAAATCTGGTCTCCACTTGTTCTGTTTTTTTAATTTATATATATATTTTAATATATTTACATGTATTTATTGCGTTTTTGTACTATGTCAATACCACGTGGGCAAAATATACTACTTGATTTTCTGAATCTGACCGGTTACCGAAAGTAAATTTGAACCGAAATGTATCTGATGTAAATGTGTTTTTCCAACATTTCAATTGCTTATTAAATAAGGCAACATGTATATACTTTTGAGAATATCTTGATGGGGTGTTTCATGTTCACTGCCAGATTTTACCCACTCATACATGACACACTATAACATTTTTTTGGTTTTGGCACACATGAAATTTTACATTAGCCTTGATTGTTGATTTTAATCAGAAATTACTTTATAAAATTGGCAATAAGAATATTTTAATATTTGGTAAAAATTTTAACGACTTTGGTCAAAACGCCGCATTTTTTGTTGCTCGAATCATGTTGCCTAACTCATTTTTGCATAGATTATAGTCAAGATACATATTATGGAATTACAAATGACAATTTAGACTTTTGATATTAGTATCATCATTTTTGTTTGTTAAAAGCGCTTGACAGTAAAATTCAGCGTTAAAAGTTGTTGTTTCCATGGAGTGTTTTATGTTGCCGTTGCTGTTGCTAGAAAAATGGAAGTCTGGTTTATCAATTGTTATTCTTTTATAAATACTTATCCCACAATTTGTCAATATATGAACAAGATCGGATTATCTGAGTTGCGTAAATTACGAAAAAAGGCGTCAACCTTTGATGCCATTTTGAAGATTTTCTAAAAACAAAATCAATATTCAAAACAAAACAAAAATACAGTTTAGGGACTCTACGTCTTATGTATGCTAAAGTTGCCCTGTGTAAGTATGCACAATCTAGCAGTGAACGTGATATTTCAGCATCACGTTGTTGAAAAAGGACCGTAGCCTATAGTCTATATTCATTTTCATTTAATTACAATCAAATTACAATTAAAAGATTGAGAAATACTTTGTATCAGATATATTGGCATTCAAGTGAAAGTCCAGACATCATTTATTTCAGAATTTTTCTCATGGTGAAACATTTTTTCTCATTTTGATAGGATTTTCTGCCCGATTGATTCTGCCTAGACTACCCAAAGTCATTCTTCGTTTTCAATGGTGTTTTTTTCATCATTCAGAAAAATAGATGAAGTATATTTTGCCCTTTACTACTCTCTAAATGTAAAAAGAGTGGAAAAATCGAGTGAATCGAGTGATTAATCGAGAGTGTAAGCCAGAAAAAAAATGCATGCGCTAGTCAATACACTCCAAAAAGAGTGAGAGTGAACACTGTCCATTTAACTCTTTAAAGAGTGGACATTCACTCGCTGAGTGTGAACGTCGCTCATTTTTGAGTGAATATTTCACAATTTTACTCTTTCTACTAAATATTCACTCAAAAAAGTACTACTCTACTAAATATTCACTCCGATTATCTTGTGGAATGCGTTTTATATAAATCGATGGTTTAAGCCACAAAGTTGTGTCTGCATGCCAACAATCACGAGCACAAAAGTTTTCAAGACATGAGAGTACTTTAATGATGGTACCGTACTTTACCATCACTTTTAAGCTAAAAAAAGGGAAAACTGAATAAATACGTTTAATTTAATGCGGTTCTAGCATTAATACCCACAACATACATGTAGTACTATGAAAACTCCTTTTGTATGATTCTTTTTTTTTTGTTTTTTTTTTAAATAAGTTAAAATAAAAGCACTTGCTCATTTGAGCCAAGTGGAAAAGAGGAAAAAACTCCTTTTGTAGCAACTACTGTTTTAATAAGTGTTTTTCTAGGTCTTAGGTGGTTCCCTATTTTTGATAAGAAATGAACGACGGGCCGTACCATTTTTACCTCGAGCCTCTAGATCTACGTATTCGATCATTCATCTAAAGTACCCTCATGCAAATCCATTTTTAAAACCTTTTGCTCTCGGGATTGTTGATATGTAGATACAAGAGGTACACCTATTCTTTCATCAGCATGTTCTGTTATGTTTTCTTTCAGCTATATACGTTTCGTCCTGGCCATTACGTCTCGTCTTTACTTTCTGCTTATACTTTTGTATGAAACTATCGATACACTCACTGAATCAAGGGTATACATCTCCCTTTCATTTTTGATATTAAATGTCTTACCATAGCTAACTATCCTCAAAATTGCTTGGTAACTAACTATATAAAGTGAATTGCTATTAACTCAGTTTACATAAATCTTCCGTATCAGCCCAAAATCGGGAAAATGGCCGCCCCATCTTAACACTTTCACTGCTACGTTACTAAACCGATCACTCTAGTCACCATCAGTAGCATGTGTTCTTTATTCGGTTATTGCTGTGATGAATGTTTTTTAAATTTCTCAAAAGATATTGAAAAGTGATTTTGTACAAATACACACCAGCATACTTTTGACTATTACGTCATGTTTGGTGGTGAACTATGACCTTGATCAAATCATTTATAATAATAATAATGATAAACAAGCATTTATAAAGCGCCTTTTCCAAGGGATGCAAAGCGCAAACATGAAAACAAACAAAATATGAGCATCCTACAGAGTACATGCAATGCAAATAATCTAAGTGAACAAGTGACATTTCAACAGTTTGTTGAAGTGTTCTGTGGTGTTGGCAGCAGTAATATGATGTGGCAAAGAGTTCCATAATCTTGTGCTGTAACAGCGAATGAGCGATCACCTGCAGATTTACTTTATACCGCTGATATTTTCAAAATCCATTCGGAATCTCCGCAATGTCAGATCACGTGGACTTATTTTCAACCAATCACATACGAGCTCATTAATGCACGGTTTGTCAACAGAACTTTCAGGCCTGGGAGCGGAAATTTTATCGCTATTTCAGTTTATAATGAAAGTGAAACATACATGATAAGATGCACCAATTCTTAACATTTTTTGGCTGATGGTACCGTAGACTCACTGACAAGCAGAGTAAAATTTCCATTTGAAATAGACTAGTAAGCTTAAAATTGCAAGTCATCTCAGTGCACGTCACACTAAAAGTGTCTCTCTAATGCCAATCCTAATTACAAATTCGGATTCGTACGCAATCAGTTTACATTACGTGAACTGTACATTCTTGGTATTATAATTGTCAGAAATTGTAAATGTTTGTCGGGAATTTTTCGGAAAGGTGTGTTTTGAAAAGGTTTAAATCCGACGCCAAAAAGAAACGTTGCAATGTGCATTCCACGATAATTCAATTACAGATGCTTACCCGCCGTCATTGTTCATTAATGCGCTACGCATGCACATTTTCGGTTACGGATCAAAAAATTAACAACGATGGCGTTTGAATTGTACAATATCTGCTGTCAATATTTCATGCTTTCTTTTCGTTTTCCACCGAAGAATTTCTGATGACAAAAATATATTGAAAATACAAAAGTTATCACTCATTTCACATTTGGTCTTTGGCCATATACTGATTTTAATGAAAATCTGGTTTGTTTTTGTTATAATTTCACCGCGATTTGAGCAAAATTTAACAACAGATCAGCATCCCACTACCAAGCACAACATTACCATGATTACCAAGTCAGCAAAGTGATTGTAATAAAAAAAAATTGATGGTACTTTCTAATAGCATGGTTTATTTTATTATTATGATTTGCCAAATTATGTTCTTTGCATGTGAAAATCATTATAGTGCTCCGCTCAATTAATAAATTTATATAGTTGTATTAAAAATTAGAAACTCGTCTTAAGTGAATTTGTTAAATACGGATTCAACAGTTCTCATGCTATCGAGGGTTGAGAGCAACAAGGCCGTATCTGCATTTCAGCAATTCTAGAACAGAAGTTGTCAAGACCAGATTGATCTTATACACGTGAAATGTATCATTTATCTTAAAGGCATTAGTCATGATCCACATGGGTAGGAAAATATATTTGAATCAAAACAAACAAACAAATCATATCACTTGCTCTATAAAGACAATTATCAACCAAATTAATTCACTGACGTTCTGTCAGCAGTGTTTCTATTTTCCTTAAGTTTGATATTCCAAATTATTCTTTAGGAAGGTTAAATATAACAACATGATTCCTTCACTAAAATATACTGTTAGTAACAAAAGTTTATATTTTAAGAATTTAGTAATTTATTTCTAGAAACACTATCACTGAATTTGTCATTCTCCGAAGAATGAAAAATCCAAAGCAAGAATAATTGTCTGTTTTATTATAAATGTTCAAGTTCAACAACATGGGATATTTGTTATTAGTTGGAAGTACTTACTAAAAATGCAATAAAATCATCAGGTGTTGAGGAAAGTTGAACTTCATTTTGTTGACCGTGGCTAATGTCTTTAAAATCACCATTGTCACCAATCAACAAAACTTTTTTGTTCCAGGGATTGTTGGTTTACTCGGCCTTATGGCTCTCAACCCTCGATATTTATCTTTAAACATTGTGTTAAATTAAAAGTGAATTCACTTAATGCATCCAGTACTGTAAGATTAGGTTAACGCTCTTGATGCGATCTTGTCGATTTCAGTTATCTTTTGGCCATAATCCGAAATTTAGAGAGAAGCTTTACTTTAAATAGAACTTGAGAATATCAGATTATTTTTTTTCTGGTTTGCTTTTTGTTGGACAAACTGTCAAATATGCCAGCGTGCTAGTCAATGTTGTCAAATTGGTCATGATACTCGTCAATTTGTTTCAGTTATATTTGTTGTTAATCAAGTTTGGCTAAGCAATTCAAAGTATATCAATATATGTTGTTAAATTCAGTGTGTTTTGCTGTTTTAAATGGTATTGTAAAATGTAAAATATCGATAATCTTCGTGAATATTTATTTTCCACAAGATTGCAAGCAGTGGTCAGGAAGACGCTCCGCCAAGGACACCCGAGGAATACCGAGCTGGGAGGGTAGAACACTATCTCGAGTATCGAGGATGTCCTACACATTTCATTAACTGGCTTATTTATATCTGGATTATTGGTAAGAGTTGAGAATAACATCACAAAAAATTACACAATTTTAATGTATCGCAAAAACATCCGGAGCTTGAATTTCCATTAGAAGAGCATTTCGAGAAGTATTATGCTTTTATATTTTTAGTGGGTTACCCCAAAATAGTTTTTGTAATTCTTTTAAGAGTTTGGGGCTTTAGTGGTAAATGGCTTAAAAGAAAGGGTCAAATTTTTTGAGGTCGGGCCCATTTGCGTTACAACTCACTCACTTCATCCATACCTAACTCCCTCCTGGTAATGGTTGATTAGAGATAATAAACACCTTTATTTGGCTATTATTTTTAATTGATGTTATAGACTAATACATTATCTTCAAAATCATACCAAAATTATAACATTTCATACAATTATTGAAAAGTTATGATGAGATTTGATGCACAATGTACATATTTCATCCACACCAACCGCATTTATGCCCGTTTTGATTTCTGGCTAAATTAGCTTATTGACTTTAACTTGTTATTAGGCCCTTTAGATACTATGATAAGCATCGGCAATGCAACATTTTGCGGGCCCACGGTATTTTACTGCTTCGACGGTGCATTGAAAAAAGTTTCCCCCGAACCATCACCCGACGTCGTCATGAATTATCGGAATGCATCTTGAGAAATTTCAATGCTATCATTGATTTTTTTTTTCATTCTGTAAGATGCATTTTAACCCCTCGTAATATGTCTTTAAGGTTAATTTCTTCAAAAAAATGTTTTGCAAAAGAAAAAAAGATAATACTTCGTCGAAGCATGAGCAGGTTTCTCGCGATGCATAATTTATAGCTAAGTGAGCGGGACCACGTTCCATGTGTCATTTGTACAATTTAAATGGGATACGTAACTAATCGGCAACGTGGTTCAGATATCTGCACAAGTCGGCACAGTCAATTTCTCCTCTGATCTTAAACATATTGACAATTCCTCGTATCTATACGCTTTATTTTATACTTTAACTTTAATAAAATATGATTTTAGAGCATCAAAACGAATATGTTCCAGCCAAATGCACCAAATGTTGTTTTGGCGACCAGTGGAGATATTAAAAACGCAAGCTGTTGCCTAGGTTATGTGTCTCCCTTTTAAGGTAATTTTCCGATTTTGTATCTTTGACACCTATATACACAGGTATGACATGGCGAGAAATAAAGGAACTTTGGCGTCAGGGTCTTATAGACTACTTTTCTGAAGTGTTTAACTGGGTCGACGTCACGCAGCTACTTCTCTATTGGATCGCCATTATTCTTACATTTACGTCGTACTACACGGTAGGAAAAAATAATGCTTTCAATTACACCTGTGCACCTGTCAGGTTAATAACTAGAAACGATTTTTATGGCGTTTAATGCTAAATTTAATTTAATTTTTTTTTTGTCATGTTCAAGATCTATCCTTGTTGGTTTCTGGAAACTGCAGGCAATTTTGATGACTTCAGACAATACAAAAAAGAGGCAATAACTGATTCAAAAGGATCTACATTTTGAAACAACGATTTTGTTAAACTTCAACTATTTATTAAAATTGCGCACCATTAAAAATGCTCCTTTTTACAAACCCTGTCTGAATCTTTTTGGGGTGTGAAAGAATCATGGTCATTTCTGACCGGGCTCATTGAGGAACCAAACAAAGGTTCAGAAAGGGTTCTTTGGCCTCAGAGGTTCCTCTCACCTTCAAGAACCTGTCAACATGTTTTATTTGCATATTTATAAATATCGCTATCACACTATATTAATTATCACATGCAATAGAATATTTAATAAGTTTGTTTTTTATGGTACATACATACATACATGTATTTTTTCATATTGTTTACAGGCGTTATTCCATGTTTGGTACTATGGCTTTGATGACTGGGACACTTGCGTCATTGAAGATACGGATGGGTATGTTGCTAAAGCCAGGATCACAATATGACGAATTCACAACGAGGATAACGCCCGGGGGCAACTCAAGTATAATGTTGCAGGCATAGCGTGACCACAGTTTTTCAAAACACCCCCTAAAGGGTGATTGTTTCTGAAGCCCAAATTTACCCTTGTCCTCCATTCACAACCTAAATCGAGAATTTACTGTTATCATTTTAACACTAGGGTTTGAAAACGTATCCTGAAAATGAGCTAAAATGTCTGCTTTTGATACCCTAAACGGTGTCGCCTGATACATCCTTCTGTCCTCAAAAACAACCCTGATTCACCTTTTTCTTGGTCACGCTATGCCTGCAGCATTATATCTGAGTGGCCCCCGGGGGATAACGAACGTGGGTCATGGACGTAAAGCAGCAACGGCAGACCTTTAACTACGGCAGCATGTGGTGGCTATCGAATTGGTCAACGTAACGTTGAGTGACGGTAACACACGATTATTGGGGGTAACTTCAATTTGAAAACCACAGCTTTACGTCACTTGCTGTTATCCTTTATCCGTCATAGTATGAGCCTTTCTTAATACTTGGCACGTATTTACAATAGAGGGTTTGTGAAACACGGACGTAATTTAACGATAGCAAACTCTGACCTACGATAGCCAACGGTGGCTAGCAAATTAGTCAGCGTTAAGTAACGGTAACGCACGATTGTTTTTTGACAATTTTACAAAAACAGTTCAATATTTATTTTTGAAATTGTATCCATCAGTTATGTACACCTCTGCAAAATTAAAGCACATGACCCCAACCCAAAAAATCCCTAAACCCACACACACTCATACCACTGAACAACCTCATCCCCTCCTACTCACGACCCCCCCCCCCCCCCCCCCCCCCACACCCACACCTCCAGACGCCAACACACACCCACACCGACACAACTGTAACTATCGTACCCACAATACTACACGCGAATGGTCGATTACATAACCAATAGATTAGCAGCAGTTCCGTGTCGTGTTTGCATGTTCTTCTAGCACACAAGGGTGAATTCATATTTATTCAATAGACCGCACTCTCACACCAGTATGAATTCATACTTATTTCACAGACTCAAATAAAAAAAAAACATGTAAAATTATTCTAAATCTGGACTCTATAAAGTTCACCTAGGAAAAAGTACACTCCTTACATGTATATTTGTTGCACATAATTGAGTTGAAGGGATCAAAACAATCGGTAGGAAAGTGGCTTTGTTGGTTAAACCATAAATACATCTACAAATTAGATTGATAAATATTTCAATTTCAAAATGGCGCGTCTACAGAGGGGCTCCATTTTTTACTTCCTTTTTTTATCCTCGTCTACATCAAATTGATTACCATTATTATATTCTTTTTGCATTTACAGGCTAGGAAGTGATATTAAAGAACCCCTTCCGGAGACGGCTGCTACTGTCCATGCCATATTCGAATGTGAGTCTCGCTATGATTGGTGGGCTTATGATCCGCTGCTGGTAGCTGAGGGCGCATTTGCGTTAGCCACAGTTCTGACGTTTTTAGGTAAATGTCTTCATTATTTGACCATCTTTTTAAAGTCAGAAATCACCTCATTTATCCCTGCCGAGTGATAGTTTCTTTAGCTTGGTGTTCGTGAGAAAAGATCCTTTCAAATTCTTGTATGCAGATCTCAAGATGAAGTTTCATTACTAAATATATATATATATGTGATGGCTCACCCTGAGAGGTGGGGGACTTTGCAGATGATATCGATTTTATCATTTCGTCCGTTAACATGGTTAACCCTTGTCTTACCAACGTATTTTTTGTAACGTTTGTTATCAACGGAGGGG
This sequence comes from Ophiothrix spiculata, assembly GCA_000969725.1. Lineage (NCBI taxonomy): Eukaryota > Metazoa > Echinodermata > Ophiuroidea > Amphilepidida > Ophiotrichidae > Ophiothrix > Ophiothrix spiculata. Next base: position 82,119 of record JXSR01S000759.1, on the reverse strand, counting down.
GGAGGGTGGTTACCACCCCCCTATGAAATTGAAATTGGAGTACTAAAAGTTGCTTTATACCATAGTATAGGGTA
>JXSR01S000759.1:30611-43197 GCA_000969725.1 Ophiothrix spiculata | reverse complement strand
ACCCACCCACCCCAAAAAAGCTCTTTAAGGGTATTTTAGTTGACAATGTTTTGGTATTTTAGGAAATGTGAACTGATTTTCATTCCTGAGGTGCACATTTAGAACAGCATTCTGTTACAGTTTTAGTACAAATTTTAATCAAATTTTTCCAAGATATGCAACAAGGCATGAGTCTTTCAAAGGCAGTGATGCGCTATATTAGGCTAATGAAACTCGATTCCCGGTTTCCCGTCACCCGCCCGTGTTATGAAATTACACCCGCGTTTTGTGAACCAGATTCAAGATAAAATTCATTATTTGCTAAAAAAATTTCTTTTTCTCATTTTTGGTTCAATGAAATCATTGTTTGAGGTGTATAAAAATCATTATCTTTGTTACAAAGCAATTTCCATGGGGACAACTTTAAATCAATACCCAATGTCCACTTTAGCATTTTGTATTCTGAAATGACAGCAAAGAAAAAAAATGGGTTTTTTGTGATATATGGAAAATGGGAAGTAATGAATAATGAATAATGAAAATGTTACCTCATTATGATCAGAAAAAAATGTTACGGGAAACCGGGAATCGAGTTTCATTAGCCTTATATAATATTTCTGTCGAGACCGTTTTTCATGTCGACATGTCGCAATAATTTGTTGTTGACGTCGATATATGTGTCAACATAAAGTTGATATCAAAGAGTTGGTTTATGTGGGAAAAACGAAATTGATTTCATGTTGACATGTCGAGATATGCTTTATGTCAACATAAATGTCAACATAAGGCATTTTGACAGAAACCTTAATACTATAGCATTCTCTTCTAAACATGAATCTTATAAAGGGTACTTACATTTTTCTTCACAGACCAATGACTTTTTGACTGATCATGCAATAGAACTATTTGGAGAAGAGTTCACAGTGGACGACGTCTTTGAATATTTGGATTGCAATGCAAATGGAGAGGTGAGTTGTCATCATTTTTGAATCTTTTTTTGTACAACAAGTGTCGGGTGGGGGGCGGCAGTCAAGTATAATGTTGCAGGCATAGCGTAACCACAGTTTTTCAAAACGCCCCCTAAAGGGTGATTTTTTCTGAAGCATAAATATATCATTTTCCCCCTATATATTCAAACCCTAAATGGAGATTTTACCAATACCGCCGTTTTGCAGAGTGCTGTATTTGGTTCGTTGGTGTTTAGAAGTCATTTGACTCATGTTCATAAAAGGAAAAAATATTTTATGGTTAAAATGTTTTGGAAACTATTTCTAATGTTTTGTTTGGAAAATAGTGCTGCGATTTGATGTGTCAATAAGCTTCATTCGTTCAATATTAAGGAAGATATGATTAAAAAAAATTGTCTATCTACCTATAGCCAAAGCTAAGACTTTCAAAGTTTCTACACAGTTCTCATGGTTTTAGTCATATGGCTATACACCGTAAATGGCCACATGTTTTTATCTCACTCACAAAACTCAATTACCTTGCCAGCATTGTTATTTATATGTCGAATATAATTTCAATGTATTTAAAGAAATTTGATCTGGTGACAAATTTGACAAACTTTTTCCCATATTGAAATGAAGTGTCATGAGCTACCTACAGCAAATGTCCAGTTTGATTTGCATGCATGCTTTGGGCAAAAATAATGCTTCAGGCAAAAACTTTAGCAAAAATATGTCTGAGATTGACCAATTGTGATACTTATTCATGAATTGAATACTCCGAAAATTTACAGCTACTTTAGGGTATCTCCTAAACAAAACATATATTACAATGGAATGGATATCACAAAATAATTGGAATTAAACGGTCACCTTTTATTTCTTTGAACATATTGAGACATCTTTAATAGGTGCTGGTTTTCCTTTAAAGGGAATTTTATTATAGTCGACTCTCAGATGGTGTTTTAAGTACTTCCCATAATTCCATTCAAAATTTGAAATCAATAGCTCAAAACAACCCAAAGTGAGAGCAATTTCCCATTGCCATTACACAGTAAAATGTATGTTTTTAACATGGCACAGCTTGTCTATTAGGTAAGCGACCATTTAATTAAATTACCTTGGAGAAAGGTCATACTAGCTTTATGAATATTTAAACAAATCTCTGGTCTCTTTAAAGTTTTGACACCCATAATACAGTTTAATTTAGTGTGAAATTTCACATCTATCCCATATAATACACAGCAGTGGTAATTTGACCATTCCATTTAGTTCATTCATGCCCACTGGGCTGTTACTATGTATTGTGGGAAAGTCTTAAATCATCCTCTGGTCGACTCTTACTAAGATACACCAAGCATTATATCATTTGCAAATAAATTTTGTTCAATGCATCGTAAAAATTGTTACCTACTTACTCCTGTGTTTTCAGATAAGCTTCAACGAGCTGATGGCTTTCGCTGAGCAAAAAGGATGTGGACTTCATACACAGTTTGTTGGATACAGGGAACGCACAATTATGGGGTTTGGAGATTTCATGTCAACTCTACAAGACACTCTGCTCATTAATGTCAAAAGAGTATTTGTTGAGGTATGTACAATTTCAGTTATTTTTTTTCCTCTATCAACAACGAGTAAAATAATAATAAAATTGAAGGGATGGTCCAAAAGAGTAGAGCTCCTGGAGGTAGAAACTTCACACACCGATTTGAGATGCCCCCATACCAATTTGAGGACATGTAAATAATTGGTCCCTATCTAGATGTATAAATGATCATCTAGATCAGGGGTTCTCAATTAAATTTGTTGGCGGGCCATGAAGGACAAACGCCAGTTCAAAAATACATCATGGAAGGCCAAATTAAGACCTTTTTTAATGCTTATCCTATATACTTCTGTACTCCAGAGGTGATCAAAGGGCCAAATTGGGGTAGTCGGCTGGCCGGATTTGGCCCGCGGGACGCTATTTGAGAAGGCCTGATCTAGATAATCAGGTTTGCAAGGCAAGATATAGATCTTCAATATATCCATTGCTTTTGAGACATGTCAGAAAAACAGTTTGCCCTATAATCAAATGATGAATAGATTTGCTTTCTATACAATTAAGAATAATTAATAAAGAAATTTCATTTTTGAGGAAGGGGTTGAGTCGAGAGAGGGATGCCCAACAATAATAACCCTTTTCACAGTTTTCCAAGAGTATGTTAACATTTGCTGTATACCATATTGTATGTACAGGGTGTCCCGGGAAAAAACTTTACAATCTTTGCGTGTCATTTTCTTGAGTTTAACGGATAGTTAGAAAGTATGTAAAGGTTGCAAGTTATAGCCCATGAATTGAACTTTTAGATACCGTTTGTTTCTTTTCGATCGACTGTGTACAACAAAAGTTATGCTTTGTCAAATATTTGGATACAAAATTTTCTGGTCCAATTTCACGATTTTGTAAGTTCCCCATGAATAATAATAACTGGGTTTTTGTATAGCGATTTTTCATTTAGATCAAACCGCTCTTGATTCGCTGCAGGTAGATCGTCACAATCATTTCACTTCATTTAGCGGCAGCCTTTTTCAGGCGCACATCCTATCGGTACTTAGATTGTAATATTTACCCTTTTGCAGCTTCCCATATCCTGGGTGGGGACACAAAACCTGCGGAAGCGAGTATGGACTGAAAACCAAATGCACATAAAGCGCCGGGAGAGGGACTCGAACCCGGGACCTCATTGGTGCAAGGCGAGGGAAGTAACGCTGCGCCAACCCGCTAAAATGGAGATCTATTGAGTATTTTCATTGATCTATTCGCTAAACCATGACAATGTTTACAAATATATTTAAGGCATGCTCTCTTTTATCTGTGCTGAAAAATGATCAAATTTGATGTAAAAATAACACAGATATGATCAAATTTTCCGAGATGACCCATTTCTATTTCATTCAGAGACACCCCTACTTTATGGCCAATAATCATGAAATTGGACCAGACAAAAATCCACCCAAATATTTGATAAAACATAACTTTTGTTGCACACTGCCGATTGAAATGAAAAAACGGTATCTGAAAGTTCCAAATCATGGGCTATAACATGCAACCTTTACCTACTTTCTGAATATCCGTTGAACCCAAGAAAATTACGCGCATAGATTGTAAGTTTTTTTCTGGGACACCCTGTAATCAGGATATAATCAGGATATTTGGGGTGTAATTCAAAAGCGAAAAACATGATTGAAATCCGACTCTTTATTTTGTTCATATTGGTCCTATGTACCTAACCACCAAGTATGCAGTCTGCAGCTCTTTTCGGATTTGACTTACATTTGTGCCTGTTTTTAGCAACCGGAAGTTTGAAAAGCATTTTTTTGAAACTATAGCCAACAGGGCTACAATATAGTATATATACAACACATGTTGACATGATCATAAGAAAGTTGTGAAAAAGGCTCTCCCCGGGGGAGGGGGAAGGGGGTGGTGGTGATGGGGGCTCTCGAAGGGTACCCCTCAACCCCTATATCAAGTGCAGCTTCTTTATGCCAATTTTAAAGTACTCCTTCCTATGGGATTACAATACTCTTTATATGCCTCATATATAGATTCCTGCATGTCCTCTGATTGGTTAAAAGTGAGGGCTTGGATTTAACTAGGCCCTATAAATTTATTATGCCCGGGGCATATATTTTTCATTAGACCCGCTCAATGTATTTTGCGCCGTGTAACTCGAGCTTCACGCGCGCTACTATTATAAGCATTCATGGTAAAACATGTACTACATACACGGTGCGTAAGCTAGTTAAGATAGAAAAAACATATATCGTAAATTATCATCGGGCGTTTTAATTGCTAAAATGGTTCTTTTAACCAACCAGATGACAAAAATCTATATATGCGGTATGTAAAACGAATATTGACTGCTTTTTGTTCGGGGTACGGTTAAGATTATTTCCCCTCAGTGATCTCAAAACCATGAATATTCGCTTCGGGCATATTCAGGAAAATAATTTTAACCATGCCCCTCAAAGCAGTCAATATTTCTATACAATGGGTCGGAAAAGAGCAAAAACAATTCCTGAAATCTTACAAATCATAATAATGTTTCATTAATACATGACAATAATGTAATGGTTTCTTTTCATACCATATAGGAGGAAGATATAGAGCGAACACTAGGCATTGACACTATGTACATACAAACAACAGATTTTGAACTGGAGAAAGAAGACAAAGATTTCCTTGTCTCGGTATGTATGCCAGAATTCAAAAGTAGCCAATTCTAATGAATAGCTTTGTTATTACTCTCTAAATTCTGAAGAGTGAAAAGCTAATCCTCCTTGGACTCTTCGGGTCAATAAAAAAGATTGACATTTCAATCTACCAAGAGTGGAAATCACTCTTTTTTCTCCATACAAGTAAACTTTCAAACTGTAAAGAGTGAATTTGCACTTCGCAAAGAGTTAACTTTCAATCTTTTGGGAGTGAAATTTGCAATCTTTTCATCGATTGTTCCCTCCGCACAATCCCTCTCGATTGAATTAATTTAAGTGTCTGTAAAAATTGAACATTTAAATTTTACAAATTGAAATTTCACTCTTTGCAAAGTGCAAATTCACTCTTTACAGTTTGAAATTGTACTTGGAGGAAAAAAAGAGTGATTTCCACTCTTGGGAGATAGAAATGTCAATCTTTTGTCAATCTTTCTGATTTACCCGAAGAGTCATTTCAACAGTTCAAAGAGGATTGACTTTTTTTACTCTATAAATTCTGCAGAGTGAAAAACTGCTATTTTACTTCACTGATCAATTTTTTTACTCCACTATTGACCGTAGAAAGTTATTACTTAATAGTCTAGGTTACAATAGCAACTGGTCCAAACTATACACACAGCTCACAGCACTTATATCACATTTCTTTGGCAATTGAGTGCTTTTTGCATGGGGACTTCAAATTTATGTTATGAGCCACATGAATAGTTTGGACTGGTATGCACCAGGAAGGGGGAGCTGGAGAGCGACTGCAGACCAATACACCCCCTTTTTTATCGCTAAGCTGACGTACTATGATTCAGCCTGTGATCTCAGATTTATGTATACTATTTTCTCTCTTGATTCTCACAATTTTTTTCAGCAAGGGGAAAGAGCAGCTAGATCCTACCTGAAGCGATATGTACGCAACAAAAACCCACAACTAAAACCAGAACTCCGACCAGAAGAACCAGACCAAAACCCACCACAACCGATTCCAGATAGCGACAAAAACCGGAGAAAATCTGAACTTTCAAGCGCAACATCTGGTATAGGATCAGACACAAAAGACACACCTCTGCCAAAAGAGCCTTTGTTAGTTGCTGCAGCCCAAAATGGAGATGGATTTTCACATTTTTAAAATAATCTCAAACTGGTCTTCTGTTGTCAGTTTATTATCTCAAGTACATACATTGTACAATTTGTCATGGATTTTTGCCTTCATACTGCAGTGACAAAAATTACCTGTTTTATAGGCCTGATCGACTGAGATTTGTTAGTGCTTAAAATGTGACCAGATCGGGGCACCTGAAATGCATGAATAAATCATCATGTGATGCCAAAAAAGTTGTAACTGCAATATATGGCTGGCATATGTGTTTGACACCTTCAAATCCGATCTTCAAGACACCATACAGTGTGCAATGCACAATTGTGAAAAATGTCAGATACAACTTTCTTGCACTCATATGACGAAATATTACTGCAATGTAATGCGTGTAACAGTTGGCTAATCCAACAAGGTTGAATTATGCTCTGGTCACGTAACCCTGCAATGCCGGAATGATGTCGGTATGACACCGGTGAATGCTTGCGATGCCCGGTCAGGCACCGGTGGTTATGGGACCATAACTGAAGACACCGTATACAAGCCGCAAGGTATTTAACTCAGAATTAAATTCTTGCGGCATGCTTACGGCATCTCTATGGCTCACGGATACCGGCTGGTGACCGCTCGGATTGACGCAATCAACACTTCGTTACCTCGTCGCAAGGTTATGTGACCAGGGTATCCGGTGGCCCGACACCAAAGGGTACACTCGACAAGTTCCCATAAGTCAACACATAAATCTCAAAAAGCACTTGCCAAAACCATAAATATCATGACTATTATAACTTTGATTTTTAAAACAATTTTGTTAATACTTAATTGCACCTCATTTGAATACACATTTTACTGTTTTTAATTGTCTTAATATCAATTTAGACAAACTTGAAGTGGTGCTTGCGCCATAATTTTGAAGTTACAGGGCAAGAAAAGAAGAAAATTATTTTTAACTGTTGTTTCAAGATAAAACAATTGTTGTATATCCGGAAGCAGCTCACCAATGGCTGTCAAAAGTGTTTTTGCAAGCTTAAATACCGGCAAAAGCCTAATTATTATATGAAATGACCAAAACTCTTAACAAATTAATGTTTTTGTGCAATATGTATCCAATATAAATACATGTAATCCATGTTTGCTCTGATACTCTTCCATATTATAAAATTGTCGATTTCCTGGACCATATACAAATACATCACATGCACTTTTTGATATATGTAGTTTATTATTAATGCTCTTTTCACCGTGTTACCGTAAAGAACATTTTCAGGTTATTAAGTTTTCCAACAAATGTGCAGTTATGTATTTAAACTCTGTTTTATGTGCAGAAAGTTTCCAGGTTTAAAGAATCTATGACCCTTAGTTTTGACATTTGCCACATGGATAAGATAAAGGAGATAAAAAAACAAATTTTATTCATGTTAAATTCACACAACAAATATTTAATTTATGCAATATGCATATAATTAATTTCAAAAAATGAATAGCGCCACCAATAATGAAATTTCAAAATGAAGTTTCTGATCTAAAATGAGCATTTTTCGAGATAAAATGTGAAATTAAATTATACAAACAAATATTACAGTACAACACCTTATTCCAGAACTAATTTAAACACTTTTAAGGGCCTGCATTTATTGCAACAGTGCATTTTGTTAAAAAATCAATATAGAACCCATCATCAAACAGCGGTGATCTGTAAAATATAAAATCCGCAAATGTTAAACGGTTCCCGAGATATGGCTGGTTAAAGGTTTTGTGCACAAACACTTTTGAACGCCAGTGCATGATACGAGTTTTAAACAAAATATAGCATTTTTAATGTTTAAGTAGTTAGTAAATTGCCAGAGATGGGACTCTGCCAATGATCTTGACACAATTAAAATCTCTACAAAAGACAAGAGCCAATTTTTAAAACTATACACATGTATTTTTCATTTTTTTTCCATCTTAAAATGTAACTTTTTTATGTAAGAAATAAAGACTTCTTCTGAACAAAAAGTATGACAAAACAATCTGTCATTTTTTCTTCATTCTTGATTTAAAATAATTCAAGAGAAATACAGACTCCAAAAAAAGTATCGCCTCACCTCGAAAAATGGCTTGTACGCAAATATGGAACTCGCAAACGTAATTTGAAGATTATGTGTACAAGCGCTAGAATTATATTTTAGCTTTCTTTTAATGACACCCTGTTTCTGACAATTGACTGAAAAAATGAAGTTATGAACTTTTAAACCCCTCAAGGTCAATTAAAAAAAGTTGCAATTTCATTTTATGCACAGTACAAAATGTCCGCTTAGATACCAACTGTACAAGCGGTGGTATTGATTTCATTAACTGACGCGTAAATAACACCATTGCAGTTATTGCCACATTTTGAACTATGCGAAAATTGAAATTTGCTACTTTTTTTAATTGACCTCGAGGGGTTTAAAAGTTCATAACTTCATTCTTTTTCAGTCAATTGTCAGAAATAGGGTGTCAAAAGAAAGCTGAAATTCCAGCGCTTGTACACAAAATCAAATTACGTTTGCGAGTTCCATATTTGCGTACGAGTCATTTTTTCAAGGTGAGGCAAAACTTTTTTGGGAGTCTGTACATTCAACACAGTGTTACCATAACAAACCGCTCCAGACTGTCTCATCCATAAAAATGTACCACTATGGGGTCAGTCTATAATAGTCGGCCTCCAAATAAAATTTTCACTACCAAACATTGTTGAATTGAATGAAGGTAGTCATTGAAGCAGCATCAAATGTTTTTCACCGGTCTATACTTTCAATTCGACCACAAATATTTGGTGACGTCACAACCAAATGTTTGGTAGAGAAAATTTTGTTTGGAGGCAGATATCAACTACGCTGTATCATGTTTATGGTGAAGGTCATCATTCCAAATCCTTTATTTTGTATGTTAATGAATAAACCAAGAAGCGCCTCTATGCACTGCGGAAGTATACTGACATCATTTCTTGCATAACAAGCCAGAGTCTAGATATAATGGGAGATGAATTTCGCTGGCTGAAAAGTGCCTATATGTAAATGATGTACCATGCTACGTCACAAAATAACCTTCATTATGCACCTACTACGGTTATCCCCATTGTTATCTGCAGTGCGTGTTAATCCGAAGTTGTTTACGGCACTCTGTGACATTACGCAAGGTGATGTATATCTCTTTAACAGTCTTTGCGTTGTCACTAATCCTAGTGTAATGTCTGATTTTTACTAGTCGAATGGTGAGTATACCAATTCGAGTAAGTGACCTATTCGTGGTTGGTACATATTTTGTCCATTGGCTCGGAATAGGTGTTTCACGGCCCTGAACAAGCCAAGCATGAGCAATCTGGTTTCAAACAAATGGTCATGTATGTTCAGTACGGTTCCACTGACAGATTACACACCCCTACTTGTAAAACACATGAACCTGGGATATCTGTACACACCTATTATATCCAAACAGGATATTTGAGTTTGGTTACACACCGGCGAACTGAGTACCGCAAAATATTAATGTGATCTCACCCCTATCATCCAGGGATATCCCAATACACCTTCAATCAGGGATATGCTTTTAAATGCATTTATATGGCATTTTCGATCTCATAGGGGAACTGAGAAAATGGGGATATCCCCAGTTGGCAGTGTGTCCACATTTCCCTTGGCAGAATCAGATGTGTTTTCCCGATTTACACCTTTTACAAACACGTATAAACACAATAGACGTACATACACTCAAAAATATATTCACTTGTTTTTTGATTCAGGAGTACCAGAAATTATTTGCAGAATTATTTTAACGTGTGGCAAAAATTCACACCACATTTGTTTTGAACCAGTGGCTCACAGCGCCCTTTACAACGAGCGTTTTGCATAGATTATGACATATATCGCTTCCGCAGTGCTCTATAAAGCATAATGTAATAGAGATGTGAATATAATATATATATTAACTGATACTTTAATGGAAATTATCATAAAATGTGATGGCTCAGCCTGAAAGGGGGGACTTTGCAGATTTCATCAATTTCGATTTTATCGTTTCATCTGTCACAGCTTTTTTTAAGCTTTCAAATGATACATTATTTGTTAAAATTGATCAAACGGATCAAATTTTACTACAGAAAGTCAGGTGAAAATTCTTATTTATTCTTATTTTTTGCTGCCTATTTTCTCCAGTTTCTTGAAAAGTGTTCTGTCGCAAGGTCCCCCTTTTCAGGGTGAGCCATCACAAATAGTGTAGGCCTTTAAATGAGTAAGCTATATGAACCAAAAGCTTTCTACAAGCACATTATACAAAGATAACCTTGGTTTTTTTAGCGATCCCGCAACCTCAATCATGAAATTAAAATATAACAGCAATTGATCATGATCAAGGTCCACAGCTCCGATTCTGTATTTTTAAAAAACATGATATACTAGCTTACTTCAACTTGCAAATTAATTAGTAATTGTAATTCGAGAGATTAGTAAGGCTAAAAAAACAAAAAAAAACCTGCACGCATTGCTATGTGAAAATGAATTTAGCGCGTAGAGCTATACGTGCCTGGTCTTTATCTCTTTTCTTTTTATCGAGAGTAATCTAGCGATCAACCCAGTCCAGGTTGCTGTCATTTGCTGTACAAGTTTACCTTGAATTTTACGTTTTACATCAACTGTAAAGACTTCCCAAAGTTAAAACGGGCGGGATCACATACTTAGAAATTGGGCAATTCAAACAGGTAAGTTTGGCGATCAAAATTTGAGAGCATTAAAAAATAATTAAAAAAAGAAATGGCACATACCGCCACAGATACCGCATAGCTAATTTCCTTTACAAAAATAAAAAATTGCATACCGCATAGCGTTTTTGCAGTTGGTTTATGAGACAAACCTTTTTTTTTCTTGGCCTAACAATATATAAATAGACAAGCCAATTACCAATTTTTAATTTCATGGAATATATTCAAAATGACCTCAAAAGATATTCAGTTTATTCTTTACAACTCAAAAACAGTTTTGGTTGAATAAGGTTCTCCCAAATTTAAGGAAATTATAAAGGGGAATGTGTACTCACCAAAATTTTGATTTCACCGCCATGTTAATCTGTTGGGAGAACAACAATCTTCTATTGTTGCTCATGGAGGGTGAGTTATTGTACCTTCGGTATTTTGCGGCTCCGCGTGCCACACTTCTGAGAGTCTTCCAAACAGATTAACGAAAAAATTGGCGTACTTTGATCAGAGCAAGTCACAATAGATACCACTTGAAACGCAGACACTGTTTCATGCGCAAACTGTGTCTGCGTTTCAAGTCGCAATAGATGCCACTTGAAACGCAGACATGGTTTGCGCGAGAACCAAAATGCACACGCTGTGAATGGGTCAAGTGAAGAAATTACGCGATCTGGCTGGATAGCGGGCCAAACTCCGAACATATCCGGAGGTACTCTACTCCATGAGTGACAACAAGATGGCGGTGAGTACAGATCCCCCTATACAATTTCCATGGTTTCTCCATGGAATATTCATTTACATTCAACATTCCAACAGGGATGGACGGCCGTGATATGGCAGAACCACGTAACTCAATTTTTTGACTTTTTGAGATAAAAGCAGTTTACAGTATATCGAGGGCGCTATTTTCATTTCTGAAAGTCCCAGCTTACGAATTCATAACGTTTTGGAGATAGTAGGACGTATCTCAGCACTTTTTTGGATTTTTCCTCCCGATTTTTGTGGCAGAACAACGTATCTCAAGTTACGACACTGTATACGGCGTTCTTAATTTGGCAAAACAACGTATGTCTAAGATACGTTGATTTGCCATTATAAACTGTGTTCATTATATAATTGTGGAAATTAAAAGGAGGTGGTCTATTTAGTATTATTTTGGTATTAAAGCAATAAATATGCATACAAAAAGATGATATATGCTGTTTTACCATGCAAATACTTACAAAACAAAATAAAAGCCTTGATTTATTTTCTCTTGTATTCAAGTCAGACTCAGATTTAAATGGCAAAACAACGTAACTTCAAAAAACCATCTATATTTTTAAAATAATTCATCATATTTCAAGAAAGAAGGCATATGATAAAAAATATAATTGTATCTTGCATATTAAGTTTTATTTTGAATCATATTTTAATAGTAATCAAAATAGGCAGTGACTCAAACTTTAAGTGCCTTTTTCTCGAAACGACAAAATTGGAGTTACGTGGTTCTGCCATATCACGGCCGTGGGGATGTAGAGGGGTTAAAACCTGCTGTAGGTTGAAAACAGACGAATGGAGCTAAAAGAACTTCAACATTTTTTCCCTGATAGTACATAGTGC
>JXSR01S000759.1:7241-21574 GCA_000969725.1 Ophiothrix spiculata | reverse complement strand
ATATGTTGTCCTTTTGTACAGTTAAGTAGATGAAATAGAAAAAATCGCTCGCATACAGACACCTCAGAATTTTTTTGCAATTTTATATAGGCCTATAATAATTTCATAAATATAGGCCTATATGCGAAAAGAGGAGAAAATGATGTTTGACTATACAGTTTGACTATACAAGTCTACCAAGTGCTCTTGATTCATCAATCAATTTGAACTATACCTTTTTAATAAAGAATGCATAGCTCATCTCCTTCTACCTCAGACCACAAACATATTGAACACCCCTTGCAGGGTAATTTTTAAGTGCGTTTTCAAGGCGATTTGCCATGATGCCCCAATAATTAACATATCTTAATGCTAATCTAAACATGCAAGGCTTGATGTCCAAAGACATTCGCTCACCCGACAGACATTCGCTCTCGATATTCGCTCTAGCTTATTCTGTCAAATGGAGTGGTATTGACATTTATAATATTACTTGAATATTGATAAATAGATGTTTCCATCGATTCAACTTATGGTAACATCGATTCAACCAATATTCAAGCATTGAAAGAAATATTTTCTCTCAATTTTTGAAAATATGTCAGAGCGAATATCACGAGCGAACGTCTCTCGATCGAGTTATCGAATGTCTTTGGACGCCAAGCCGAATTGCCTTTTAAAATAGTGTGCCCTTTCAAAATTGCCTTGAAATGGGTGCCCTTCAGAATCCTTAAAATATACCCTGACCCCTTGTACAATCCTGTACTTACCTTTCTGAGAACCAAAACACATCCCGGCTTCAAATCAGCTTGATAGTCCTCCACTATCTTCCTATGTAAAGTGCCTTGCATTTCTCCCGATGGATCTCTCAGCATCACGCATGCATCGTTGCCTGAGTGCGTCACACTGCGGATCATCACGCATAGGTTGGGAACCTGCTTCCTGGGGAGTTGCTTCAGGCTTGCCTAAGAGTGGAGACAAAAATACAAGCAGTCACAAATGCTGCCAATTTTTCAACACAGTATTGACCTTTTAATCATGTACTGTAAACGCCAATATTTTCGCGCTCAGTAATTTTTGCGCACAGCCAATTTTTGACTATTTCCGCATTTTTATTTTCGCGCACGTGAACATTGGCCGAGTATGGAATTTTCTTTGTAACAAATACACAGTAACTTTCGCGGTGCATTTATTTTCGCGCTGAATTAATTTTGCGCGAAATTAAATGTAGCGGGAAAAATATCACTTATACAGTATGTATTTTGGGAATGTGACGTGACCTAGGAGGGATTTTACAAGACGTTATTTGTTTAATTTGTTTGTCATAAGGATTGTTTAAAAAACTGTAAAATGACAGCTCATTAAAATTGTTCTGGGCATCAAAATTTTATGTGTGAAAAGGTGTACTAATTTATTATCTTATTCCTTTTTTTGAGGGGGTGGTTATCATCTCCATCTCAAAAAAGCACCACTCTTTTGATGTGCTGTATCACATTTGAAATGGTTATTTTCACAGGTACATGCTTTTGCTATTCACCTATTGATTTAAATATTAACAATTATTCCCTGAATAGAATCACATATATTTAAACAAAGGCCTATTCAATTTTGTTCATGTACATATGGTTCAATCATGGCTCATCTACTATTTCCATGGTTCAATAAACCTGACAAATATTCAAAAGAAAACAAAGCCGAGGATTAATTAATATTTGCAGGTCTATTATCAAAAATCAATATCGCATCTACATTTCAAAACTTATTTTGGTAGATTTGTTGAAAGAGGAAATCTCAAATTCATAAAATGTATTTATACACTTTGTTCATTGTGGGCGGTCTCATTTGGATATTTAACTATATACAGGAAAGTTGAGAATAGATCTATTCTCAACTTTCCTGTCATATACTACTATTGAAATCATAATTTCCAATAAATCAAATCTCCTGGGTGCACGTATGATGAGCGCGTTAGCGATAACTGCGCATGTCTTTATTAATTATTTTACACTATGATCGCGTGAAAAGAAAGTTTTGAGTACCACGCAAGGCCATATGCTTGTTCACTCCACGCATTTGTTGCGTTCAAAATTTTATGGCTTGCAGAAAATGTAATGATTTTAATAATAAGCACAAACCTTTCTCAAAATAATGGCAATATTATAAGATGTCAAGATTGGCTGAGCACTTTTGCCAAGGTCCGCTTTCATGGTGAACCAAGCCCCACGCTGGAATTCATCTATGGTAGAATCTTGTGAGCTTGTCTGTAAAAGAAAGCACAAGTAATAGTGTTATTCTGATGTTAGTCAGTGTGTATAATGTTGATGAAATAAGTCTACCAAACAAACACATACACAAAAGAAATTTCCTTCCTTGTTAGAAGTTTGGCAGGGTATTACTGTACTGACGCGTGTAAAATCACACCTTCGGGCAATGTACCACCCGAATATATACAAAAGATTCCGGGAAATTAATGTACATGCGTGTAAAGTCCAATTGGTATTCTTTAGGATTCACCAAATTATCATTACCAAAATATCCCAATACCATTTATTTTGTGGCCATAATTTGATGAATCACCTAGAAAAATAATCGTAATATCAAAGTCTTCTTCAAAAAATTCATCTCAATTACAATAAAAATGGGTACATTTTATCCAAAATGTCTTATAATTTGTTTACATTCATATAACGGTAAATATAAACCTATCAGACATCGTGATTGTTACTTCCAAAATGGCGAATGTCACGATCGAACATGCAAAAATAAAAAATTAGCCTCGATTGATATGTTCCTGTAAGTGTTTAGTGTCACTTCTGGATAATTTGAAAGGATATTTACTGAACTTAATCCTGAAATGTTTGATTTAAACATTACAATGAATAGAATGATTTGATCCCTCTAGCTCGGACAATTTACTGGCATTCATTTTTTTTTTCTTTGGTTTACCTCTGTAGATTGACCGGTTAGTCAAGTCTCTCTCATGCGTCCTCGCATAAAGTCCCAGTCCCCTTACTTTGATCCAAGTTCGCGTTCAAAAAGGTGGGACATTACTCAAGTCAGTACGGTAAGACATTGATTGAGCTCGAGCCAAATTGCTTTTCTCCTCACCACCCCACCCCCAACTTTACAAAGTAACTTTAAACGAGGGGATATCAAAAAGTTTTAAAGATCACTGAGAAGAAATACAACCAGAAACATAATTTTATTATGTGACCCTTGAGTCATCCTTACATAGCCACTGTGCACAGTATCACATTTCTCCCACTTTCAGGTATCACATCGGTAAATAAATTGTGTAGCGTCGTCTGCTAGGTTGAGAATGCTTGTTGGCAGGCAGAACGTGACTCTTATTGCCTAAAATTAATTCCAGAATATGTAGAAAAGAGTATTTTCCCCAAAAATGTTGAAGTTAATCCTGCTTATTGGACTGTTATTAAATGATTCATGATGAAAAATTTTTGTTTGTACCATTTTTGAAGAAATTTTACGACTTTTGGAGAACACAGGGTTTCTTGTGAGTGGTACTATTTTCCCAATGGGTATGGGCGCACTCAAAATGAAGCGTGACTTTGATGCGGCGTATCTTGAAAACTTTGCCTTGACCATATATTTTTTTCCAATTTGTAGAAGAGATATGAGACCATGCACATGGTAACCAGTCGCTTTTAAGTCGAGAAAATGACGTTTAAAAACAGGGCATTTTGCATGTAAAGTCAATGGGGATGTATTTACCGGTGTGTTTCCTACAACTGACTGTCCACAGACTGACTTTGTAGAGGTTGTCTTTTAGCTAAAAATACCCACAATGCATTTCGCTAAAATCAACATTTTCAGGCCAGCCATGCATTATGCTTTATTATGTCATTATGACTTCATTTTTCGACCGATTTTGTCGAAGAAACCCTCAACACATGAATAGCCTGTCAGAAAATATAAGGCTCATGATATCTGACAAAATTGCAAAGAAAAAGCATGTGGACGCAAAAAAAAAAAAAAAACAGTTTCGAACTAGGAAAAGTGTTCAAACTCCTCTGGAGTTTCAAATGCCCACTTTTAGAAAACTGATGCAAGAATTTTCATTTTTGCAACAAAGACATCACAAATTGTTGTTGCCAACTGACACTGTCTAGTTTGATTTGGTCTTTGAACTATATGGAATTGAAATTTTGAAACTTAATTCTTTCTGGTAAGAGTATAATATTATTTTATTGTCTAAATACCCCGTTCACACTATGCGAAAGTCGTCATTGATTTCTCTTAGGTAGCCATCGATTTCAGTTCAATGACTTGTATGAACATGTTCGGGTCTTTTGCAAAAAGTTGATTTCAAAAGAGACTTTTATAACTTATTTTCAAACGAAATCGCTTTTGTCGTAATCGATTTGCAATTTTCACTAGTGTGAACAGACATCGTCATCGATTTCGGTTTTAAGATTTGACTTCTTGATGGCTACTTCGGTTTTAAGATTTGATTTCTGGATGGCTACTTCCTTTGTCGCCAAGTCAAAGCGATTTAGTTGAAAGGGATCAAATTGCTACGTGTGTGAACGCTCCAATTTTATGCTAATCCACGAAATCAATGACGACCTAAGTTAAATCGATGACGACTTTTCGCATGGTGTGAACGGGGTATTAGATTGACTTCATATTGGATGTGTGCTTTCTGGCAGCTAACCCTGGCAGTGAGAACTCTCCGGTTAATACTTACAAAAGATTCATCCAACGAGGGCTCAGACTTTTTCATCTTCTTCGCTGATGGAATGTTTTCAACAGTAGCTTCATCCAGTTTTTGTCCTGGTTTCTGTACAATTTGAAACATGAAAAATTTGATTTATTAACCATGATTTCATTGATATTATAAGTGTACCCCTGATTTCACTATAATTATGACACGACACTCCGCAGACTGAGCTATAGTGAAACGCCAAGGCCATGGGTATCAGCGTATACACATCAAAATCAGGTTCTATTTAATAAAACTTTGACCCTGCTGTATGAAGATCCTATACAACAAAACTTAGATGACCCTGCTAAAAATCAAGACTCTTATATGTGACACGGATAGCACTACAAGGGGTTTGGGGTCTAAAGACACCATTTTGGGCAATCAGACCACTAAAATTTAGATTTATGTCTAACCAAAGGGTCAAAAATTTGTCCCAAATTGACTATTTTGTTTGGAAATCTATCATTTTGACTGTTTCTTGTGTAGCAGAGCAGTATTGGACCCCAAGATTTCAGAGCTCAGCGCTACCCCTGATATTTGATGGCTCACCCCGAAAGGGGTGACTTTGCAGATGACATCAATTTTTATTTAATAATTTTATCAGTTACAACTGTTTCTAAGTTTTAAAATGACACATCGATCAGGGGGATCACATTTTACAACAGAAAAATCTGCTGGAAATTCATATTATTTTCTTAATTTTTGGCTGCCTATTTTCACCAGTTTCTTAAAAAGAGTTTTGTCGCAAAGTTCCCCTTAGGGTTGAGCCATCACACATGGGTGTTTCTACAGTATAATTTATGCACAATGTTACATTTATAGTATGTAACAGTGAGCCTAAAATTTAGAAACTGTTTTATTTCAATACCGTCTTATTGACCAAGTGAGAAGTATTTTGTAAAAAATAGGTTTAAAGAGATAAAACAAGTAGCTTACCAGTTTTGGTAATACACCAGCTGGCCCTGGAAACTTTCTTGCTCTGGTTCTCATAGTACTCTTACTTCCATTACCGGACGGGGTCTGACAAAGTTGAGCCACTCTAGGAGTCAACAAGGGAACTTGCTGCAACGAGTTACTGGGTCTATTTACACCACTTCGAAATTGAGGAGTAGAACCTGTAGTACTGAAAGTGGCACCCCCTGTCCTAGGGGTGGTTGGGTATCGCGATGCTTGGTGTTGTACAGGATTGGGGCTGCTGGTTCTAGGAGTAGCAGGATATGCTTGACCCGATTGTTGATTAGGAGTAGCACCCCTGAATGATCTGCTGCTCCCTGGAGATGGTCCTCCACTTGGTGTACGGTATCCAGGAGTGCATGCTTGAACGGGGGATACATTCCTAGGCTGTACTTGGGTAGTTTGGTGTGGAGTGCTTGGAAAGGTTTTATTCACTGTTTGTGAGTCTGAATACTTTACAAACTGATGTTGAGATTGATTTGGCAGATTGGCTAATGTGTTTGCTCTGAGAGTTGTCATGGAAGTCGCAGGAATCGACTCTGTCACTGATCCTGTTACAGCCTTGTTCAAGTTTGAAGTTAAATTGTTGGATGGATTAATACTAGTATTCATAGACGGCTTTCTTAGTTGTTGGTTCATATTACTGTTTGGTTGCAATGATGATGGTTGTCGGAGTGCTTGAGTATGGGTATTCACGTCTGTTGGAGGCACATATTTTTGGAAGACTTTGGTCGTTGTTGCTGCAGGTTGGATCTGCTGAGATGGTAAGGTTCTGGAATTGAATGTGTTCTGTTGTTTTGGAGTTGGAACTTGATTGGTTGTCAGTGAAGACACAGCTGACAATTGAGATGTATGATTGTTCATTTTTGTCGAGTTATTTGGATTCAAATTGTTCAGCTGCCTCAAACTTGTAACTCGGAAACTCTCACTATCTGTTGCCAGTCCTCGTGATGACTTTTGGTCAACCTCTGGTTGGGAGATTTTGGTAACACTTGAGCCATCTCGCTTGACAGTGACAGCCATTGCAGGCTGTGCTGCTTGGCTATGTGCTGGTGCCCGTAACCCTTGTGAGGTGCCTACCCCTGGGACCTGTGCTTGGCTGAGTGGTGCCCGTAACCCTTGCGTGGTGCCTCCCCCTGGGATCTGTGCTTGGCTATGAATTGCTGTCCGTAACCCTTGTGAGGTGCCTACCCCTGGGACCTGGGCTTGGCTAAGTGGTGCCCGTAACCCTTGCGTGGTGCCTCCCCCTGGGACCTGTGCTTGGCTATGAATTGCTGTCCGTAACCCTTGTGAGGTGCCTATCCCTGGGACCTGGGCTTGGCTAAGTGGTGCCCGTAACCCTTGCGTGGTGCCTCCCCCTGGGACCTGTGCTTGGCTATGAATTGCTGTCCGTAACCCTTGTGAGGTGCCTATCCCTGGGACCTGGGCTTGGCTAAGTGGTGCCCGTAACCCTTGCGAGGTGCCTCCCCCTGGGACCTGCGCTTGAAGACCACCTCTCCCATCGCTTGCAAAAGCATTATGATTTGGTGTTACACCAAGAATGGGAGAAACATCTGGATTTGAATTCTGAAGTGGAGACAACGCTTGTCTGGTCGTCGCTGCACCATCAGGAGATTTCTTTGGCTTAAAAACAAATTTCTTTGACTTGTTTTGAGGAGTGCATACATTTCCTATTCCTGTATTTTGTTGCAAAGCTTTATCATGCTGAGTTATTGGACTAAATTTAGGTGTAGTTGATGTTGATGAATCCTTTCCATGCACGAATGGTTGGAACTGCTTTTGAGTATTATTGGTAGCAGTGTTACTTTGAGGAATTGTTGAATTAGAGTTGGGTTTTGATGAGATAGTTGAGGGCACTGTTGTTGGTTTGGTCTGTAGAGCTTTAGCCGCTATTGCTTCCAAGTCAATGGAGTCCAGGAGAAAATCCTGCAAAATATTCAACATAAAAAGAAAATAATTACGATGAATAGTCTTACATAAAGAATTAAATTTATCAAGGTAGCTAAATATTTCGGATCTTGACCATGTTGCATTCTCGAGTCTACTGATGATCTAGTGGCTTCTCAGTGTCGACCTGTGACAAGCTGATGACGTCACAGGTTGACACTGTGACAACACCAGCATGTCACAGGTCAACACTGACTTATTTTTTTTTATTAACTACATTGCAGCCAGGGTTTCTCATTTCATTATCATTCAATATCATACTTACTTTGATTTCATTAATATCATTAAATATTTACTTTGTGATGAGCAGCAACATTTCGCATCTCATCTGCATTCTCTCCAGCGCACCATTCAAAGCAATGGCCGGAAGACTGAAAGTTCGGATCTGCAGCGCACCATTCAAAGTGGCTTCACAGTGTCGACCTGTGACATGCTGGTAACGTCACAGGTTGACATTGTGACATCACCAGCTTGTCACAGGTCAACACTGCCTTTATTATCACTACATTGCAACCTGGGTTTTTCAATTCATTATCACTAAATATCATACTTACTTTGTGATGAGCAGTCAACGTTTCATATCTCATCCGATATGCTTTCTCAAGCCAACTGGTGATCTATTGGCTTCTCCGTGTTGACCTGTGACATGCTGACAGTGCTCAATTAGGGGTTTTACTTGCACAAATGCATGTAGATTTTGCTCTGTGCAAGTGAAATTCTGCCAGTGCACCATTGAGAGCAAGTAAATTCACAAGTTTTTTAGCTAGTTTATTTTTGAAGATAATTCTCATTTGTGCAAGTGATTTTAAATGTCATAATCGAGCATTGCATGCTGGTGACGTCACAGGTTGACACTGTGACATCACCAGCATGTCACTGATCAACACTGCCTTAATTTTATACCTACATTGCAACCAGGGTTTTTCATTTAATTATCACTGAATATCATTCAATGTGATATAGCCCCCCCCCCCCAAAAAAAAAAGGCATAAGGCATAAATTATGCTGATTAGATACTTAAATTGTACATTATTATTATATCAGCTGGAACTAGAACAAGGCCTAGAGTCACAGATTCAATTATTATAGGGTAGATCAAAAGGTATGGAAGATACCAATTTTTAGCTAAATTAACATATTTTACGCTAAAATCGCTGCAATAAAAACTTCCACCTACTTACAAAATATCTTGAGTGTATTAAAGCAATATGGTATGAGAGATACAGCCAAAATAAACTGTTACCTAACGTAACTGGAACACAAGTCACACACCGCAATCCACATGCCTTCACAATATCCCTCCTTCTAGGCTAAATCCAGGTTGTTACAAATGTTGTTGACTATAGTTTGTTGATTTAATTCATGAATGCGTCAACATAGGGATCACACAGTCCTTTTTGCTTGGGAGCCTACATTTTTAATGTGAAAATGGTCCACGTCTACGCTAACAACTTTTGAGTGCATGTTCACAAATTACTGCCATAAACATCATCATCAATCATAGTAATAATAATGTACAGCTTTTGTATTATATAGCGCTACTAAATTTGTGAACAAATTGCTGCTGCCTATTATTACGTTGCCATCAGGAAATTGTCACAATCAGTTCACAACAAGTTGAGCTGCTACTGACCAGGTGCACACTCAATCTACACTTAGATTGTAATATTCCCCATAACTGCCAGTTCCCAAATATTGCTCGGATCGACGCAGCAATTGATATTAAATGTCTTGCCCAAGGTCTGGACATAACACGTTGGCCGTAGCGGGGCTCGAACCCGCACCTACTAATTCAGAGTCCTTAACTGTTCTGCTAGACCGCACACACTCTCAAATGTTACTGTAGTCACCTGCAGGGACTGAAAATTTAAATTTCCAGGAGAGCATTAAATGACTCTCCTGAAGCTGGTTAGGTGAACATATGGAGAGCAAAAACAAAATGGTAAAGCAATTTTAGATATGAAACCTTGCATTCTAAAAGGAGCTCCAAATTGCTCACCTAGAGCAATTGAGAGCAATTAAGAAGAGCAAAACTCTGTTGCGCCTTAAAAGACAGTCCCTGTACCTGTAGTCACAGTATAGTGGTTACCCCAGTTGCAGAACTTAAAGTGTATATTTTTGGCTTACCTCATCTCCAAATGAAAGGTCAGCTTCTTCACCGATATGAAATGGGTTCTCCATCATCTGGTATAAAATAGAGAAAAAAATAAGCATTTTTTGTATGTGAAGATGTCAAAAAGTTAACTTGTGCTCAACCATAAAGGGAGTGGGAATTCCTGACTGAAACAAAGTGTAAAGATTATCCCTTCATAGTTCTGGATCACAAAATCACTCGGTTTCAAATGGTAATTTTATAAAGTTTTGGGCATACCATGGAACTAAACATTGTCCCAAACATAACAATTTAATTGTCCCATACGTAACCCGATTTTATTTAATCTTGTTAATTAGGCCAAAAAAAAATTGTTTTGAGCAAGTGCGGGCGGGCGGATTTTTTTTATAGATTTTTTGTTCCAATCGTAAGTCAAAGTTACACCAAATTATGGCCTCTGTAAGGATGCATTTAAAGTCTACTGTATCGAAAAATCTCTTTAAATACAAGTTAAAAGAATAGTTTTAAAATGGAAACAAAATGAAAACAACAACTTAAAAAATATTTTCAAAAAATCAAAATTCTCTAAAAAAAAAGCTTTTTTGGAAATCTGAAAATTAGGCGCGGAATACTTTTTACAGTAAAAACTTTTTTTCCAGTTTCGAAAAATAGGGGCAGGCCGTCGAGGACAACCAAACAACTTTTTTTGGCCCTAAGGACATACCTTTGTACTTTACATGGATTTACAATGTAGGATGTTTAGGTTTATTGGAACTCCTGAAACCATGGATAAAATTGTAGGTCAAAATGTTATGTATGGGACATTTCATGTTAGGACGCATCTAATTTGCATAATTAATGACTGCTGATTTTTTCTTTTTATGTCAGTGGAAGATATATGGTTAACAGGTGCATATGTCCGCCCTATAAGAAAAAGGCTGAGGCTATTTGCAAAACGATTATGCGAACAAGACAAAGATTCCTGTTATTCACATAACGGGGTAAATGCGAACATGGCAAAGATTCCTGTTATTTGCAAAACAGTTATGCGGACAAGGAAAAGATTCCCATTAGGCCTAAAAAAAAAATTGTTTGATTGGCGTAACCCGACCTACCCTAATTTTACCACCGACCCTAGATATTTTAATTTTTTTGAGCATGGTAAAAAACCTCCAAATCACAAATTTGATGGGAATCGATTCATGGGAGCCCAAGATATGGCTTGCAGGACATTCAAAATGACAAATAAAAGATGTGTTACAGAAAAAGTGAAGATGTTTTTGTATATATGTGCCATATATTTTGTGTTCTTGTATGTGAAACATAGACTTATTAAAAAAAAAAAATCCGACCTACCTACCCTATTTTTTTTTCTATGTTACGCCAATCAAACTATTAATTTTTTTTGGCCTTACTTGCATAACGGTTATAATATAGGCCTATAGCACAATACACATGATACAGGGTCTATGAACCTACCAGTGGGTGTGTGTGGACTCTCATTGTGTCGTTTTTTGAGGGGTGGGGGGTAAAAAAAGTACCAACCACAATTAGACCTACTATATTGCAGTAACAAAGATAACAAACATTCTAGTGCTCCCGTAAAACATAAAAATGTAAGGAAAAAAATTACCCTAAATCAAATGATTTCAGTGTCTTTAATCTTAAATAAATCTATTTCATGATTAAAATCAAAATAGACACTGAAGAAAAACATCTAAGCATTACGCTAAAGCAAAATTTTGTAACTGAAAAATAAACTGCAATGTTAACTTATAGGTACCAGTAGGAGTGGACTATAAATTGGTGATTTTTATAGTTTGCCTTGTCAAAAGTTTTTTGGGATTGCACTTGACCTATCTCAACTTGAAATGACAAAATTTTTGGTTATGGGTCAAAGAAAAAAAGTGTACTGCCCCCTCTAGTGTCAGTGTGTCATCATAGTAAATTTCTGTGTATTGGAGAAGAAAATGCTTTGAATCTAAAATTTGTTTGCATTGGAAAGCAATTTAAATGTCTTAATATTAAACTAAGTGTAAATAAGGTATAAAATCCATGTTAAGAATTTTCATGACAATTAGATATTTTGTCGTCGTAAAAATGGCCGTTTTCCTTCAAAATTGTTTGTGAGGGCAGGCCTTTACCAGCTTCAGTTGAGTTTAATTATATTCATGCATGTTTTTGATAAAAGTTTGTCAAAATCCAAGATGGCGGCCACCATGTACTCTAACAAAAAATTTGCCCAAATTTGGTTTAAAATTTACTTTTACAACTCATGACTGTACGATGTCAATTGACTTTCTTGTGATTCTATTGTGAGAGTCACTGGTTGGGACTATATAAAAATTCCTTTGACATGAGGGGCGTTCGTTTGATGCCCCCTATTCTAGTAAGTAACAGCTGTAGACTTGATCGTAAAACACGATCCGATTCACTGCGATGATAATTTTGTTCATTTGGATCGTGCAGGGAACTATAACCGATTCTGTAGAACCTCTACCGTACGCCAAAACAAATGACCCGTAATGATTACCCTGATGATTTTATCACCAATATGGCCTTGAATGTTAATAATTGTTATTGATTTGAAAGGGTGATTTTAATTATGTCGACCTTGTAGGGCCTGTTTTCAATCCCTGGCTGGAATAGTCAAACATCTATGAAATAATGGTATCGCCAAACGACGTCATATTAATATTTATGAAATCCCATATCTGTATCTGTATCTGTGTTTGATACTGCACAACGCTCCCAAGTTGGAGCCAAACGCGCAGGGTATGGTGTGCGTGCTATTGAAGTTCTATGGTAATCTTATTGTTGCTGAAGATGGTTTAGTACAGCTGTCTTAAAAGTTGCAGAGTCTTGTATTTGGATTAATTGATATGGCAATTTGTTCCAGTCTATTATTGTTTTAGGAAAATATGAGTATTTGTAGCAGTCTTTGTTGGTGGCTATGATTTGGTATGAATCCGGATGGGAATGTCGGGATTGACGCCGAGATGGCTGAAGCAGATGGTCCAGTGGTAGAGCCAGGTCACCTTGTTTGGCTTTGTAGAGGATGGTTAACCGGTTGGCAGTCCTTCTATTCTCAAGCGAGTCCCACTAGTCCAAGTCCTTAATTAGCTGCGTTATGCTGGTTGTACGGTCATATGTGTTGGTGGTGAATCTTGCTGCTTTTTTCTGGACATTTTCGATTTTATTTATTAGCTCTTTCTGGTACGGATCCCAAACAGAAATTGAGTATTCCAGTAAGGGTCTCACAAGTGCGATATAGGCAGTTTGTTTAACCTGCTTTGAGCAGGAGTACAGGTTGCACCTAAGGACCTGTTAGCTGAAGCAGTTATTTTATGGACCAATATCTATCAAGTTTAAGGAGGAGCCGATTGTGGGGGACGGTGTCAAAAGCTTTGGAGAAATCCATTATGACCATATCTGTTTGAGATTTATTGTTAAGGGACATTGCAAGGTCATTAATGGTAAGGATAAGCTGTGATTCGCAAGAATGTTTGTTTCTGAAGCCGTGTTGTTTATGGGAAAGGATGGAATATTTATCAAAATGTTGCATGATTTGGGAGTGGATGATATGCTCCAAGACTTTACTGTACAGAGGTCAGTGAAACGGGACGGTAATTGGAGGCATCAGTGCGTTCACCTTTCTTGAAAATGGGGGATATGTTTGCACGCAGCCAGGAAGACGATATGCAGACCCTAAGGATTTTGAAAAGATTATGGTCAGGGCCGGGGCTATTTTTCTCAGCGGCTACCTTGAGTATACGTGTTGGGATACCGTCTGGCCCCGATGCTTTGTGCGGGTTGAGTTGAGACAGTAATTTGGCAACACCATCAATTGATATTTCAAAGTGAGGAATGGATGGAATGGAACTAGGTGGTAAGTCTGGAAGGATGTCTTTTTCCAGAGTGAATACCGACCTAAATTGACAATTAAGAAATTCTGCTTTTTTAGTGTTATCCGACTCAAGTTTACCGCTTTCTTTAAGGTGGGGATGCCAACAGAATCTCGTTTGAGGCATTTCATATGCGACCAAAATTTTTTAGAAGAATCGGAGCAGATGGAATTTATGTATCTTCTGTATGAGTGCCTTGTCGCTTTCTGGGTTGATTTACGGATATTTTGGAAGTTAATGCGCTTATCTTCAGAGGGAGATTTACGATATGAATTGTATGCACTTTGTTTTCTTTTTTGCATATGCTTTACTTTCCTGTTGATCCAAGGCAGGGGTCATATTTCTCTTACTGATGGTGTGAGAGGGGATATGACTTTTCAGGCGTCACACCACAATAGGGCTTCCCATTGACTTACTGTACAAAATGGCTTCCTAAAAACACCCGAGAACTCAATAATAAAGCAACTGGTTACTTCAACACTGCCTTTTCTCAGATGATTATGATCTGTTCTAACACAAAATGATGGTAAAAGTACACCTTCAAGGCAAAATTTACGAGAAACTGGACGCTGAAGTATAACGCCCCCTATCACCGACAGCCGAATTTTGTATTTCCAGAATCAAGCGCAAATTAAGGAAAACTCTTTAAATTTTACCAAATTAATCTGGAGATCAAAAATGGCATCAGATCATCTTTAAATAAACCTAACTTTATAATTAGAACAAAATA
>JXSR01S000758.1:32160-42668 GCA_000969725.1 Ophiothrix spiculata | reverse complement strand
ACTATACCTCATAAATATTTATTAGGCAACAGGAATTAGGATATATGCTTCTAAGAGACAACTTTGAACGAATAAGTTGGCATCCTCTTTTACTATACCTCATAAATATTTATTAGGCAACAGGAATTAGGATATATGCCTCTAAGAGACGACTTTGAACGAGTAAGTTGACATTCTCTTTTACTTTGCCTCATAAATATTTATTAGGCAACTATGAAATATGATTGGTTAGTTCAACCAGACGTGCGTGACAGAATTTTGCCCACTTCCATGCCAAGTCAGTGAAACATTTATGAGGTATAAATAGTAAAACATATACAACATGGTTTATTTCGTGAAGTATCGAAAATGGTTGGATGCTATTGAGTACTTCTGTCCACTTTGCATCAGGAAGTAGTTACACTCATCCAACAAAGATATTTTCACCGCTTCCCTCTATAGACCTTTTTTAAAACACAATTTCCGAGAATTTCCGAAGCTGATTTTACACTTTCCGGCAATTGCCGACAGAAAAAGTGACTCTTCAACACAATTTTAACCAGAATGTTAAAGTTTGCTTCTTGTTAATCGGTTGCATACGAATTCGAACTTGTAATTAGCGTTAGCACTATCGAGTCACTTTTCGTGTGATTGCCCTGATGTGACTTGAAATCTTAAGCTTAATAAGCTGATTTCAAATGGAAATTTAACTCTTTGTGTCGGTGAGCTTATGGTACCATCAGCCAAAAATTGTTCACAATTAGTGTATCTTATAATGTAGGGGTCTGGTTCTATTTATTTTTCACTTTTATTGCACTGAAATGCCAGAGAATTTTTGGTGGGATTGGTGCAAGTTTTGAAAGGTAAAGGTAAGTCTGTTGTTGGATATAAAATGTGCCTTATTTGGATGCGAGTCCTGATCTTCAGATTTTAATATCATATACATTGATCATCATTAAATGGACAGGAATGGTGAGGATTTTCTTCAGAAAAGTTAATCCCACTCACAAGCATGCAGTAGATGCTCGCCAATTATGTGCTAGTCACATTTACCACACGCAACGGGTCTGCTGCAGTTCTGTTGTGTTTAGCTACGCACAAGCTTTCACAGAGAGGTTCCAGGTTCGAACCCCGGTCGGACCTGCACTTTGATGTTCACACCATGTCTCATTGGTTTCTTGGGCATGAAACTTTTGACTTTTTACTCTGACTAGTTATGTTGAGCCATTGGATCCTTGTGCAAATGCTCATTTCTTGGAGAAAACACGGTGAGTCACAGTGTGAATTGGCCTGCCTATTCAGTGTTGATCACAGAACAATACTGTAGTGTTTCAGATTCACTATATAGATGCGACCTAAAATAATGATAACTTGAGTTTCAGAATTCACACAATGTTCATAAAATTCTCCCATTTCTTCCTTCTAGGAATATGACAATGATGCAGAGACATTAGTTAGCCATCTAGCAGTAACAATTGAAGATGACGATTTAGATATTAGTAAGTATTATGTTATTGATTATCGATTGTCCAAAATTGGCAGCACTTTTGATATGTCTATACTCAGAAATTGATAGCAAACGGCATCGCAATATTTTTAAAGTCAAGCCAAAAATTACGAAAATACTAGCTAATGGCCCCGTCAACCGGAAGCAGATTAGTATTTCTTGACATAAATATAATTTGTGAATAAATTATAAATCGTAGAATTGTGCGAGTGATGTCAACACAATATGGACTGAAATACATCGCTTCTAACACTGAAAAACTTTGCAACCATATCCTGTAATTATCCTGCATTTACATTTGAAAAAACTTTAAGATAATGGTTACTAAGATATTTTACCAGTTTTTATTTTTGTGGCTGTAATTTAAACTATGTGAAAGTTTCTACTTTTACAGTATCTTAATGTTCACAATATTACATAATTCTATTTTTTTCTGTTTTAATCTCTCCAGGTTTAAAATTAGCTCATGTAGATATTTATACAAATAGGTTGAGAGAAAGATTAAGAAGAAAGAAAATAGCCAGGAGTTTTGGCCTTATAGTCGCAGCTTGCTCATCCCACAAGCAGAAACAAGGTGAGATTTTATACATTACACAGAGAATCATTAGACAAGAATCACTCTTAATTGGTTCATTGTTTAAAATCATTGTTGTTTTATGTGTCGTTTCTTTTTCTGAGGGAGCGTAGAAAAAATGATGCAAAGTAAGTATTGTCATTAATAACCGTATTTTTTCTTTTAAATTCTGCTAAAAGTATCGATCAGTCCAGGCATTTCTTCAGCGTTGCATTGACTTCCGCAATATCATTGCATGTACATATTGCTGTGTGTAAAGTAGATGTGCTATTATCACGAGCAACAGGTGCTTGCAGGCCATCATCAGAAATCATCGTTACCTGATAATGACTGCGCAGTTAAAGGTGTAGGTTCCTATTTTAGGATGTGTATAATTTACTTTTAACTGATTGACCTTGACCTCTGAAATGCAATGTGCCATGTTTCAACCTTAGCTTGTGCCTAGTTTTCTCCTGAGAGGCAAAAGAAAGTAAGCAACCCTGGGAATGAGGCTGTTATGTAAATACAAAAGAAATGGAAAATAGGTATACCAATTAGTTTAACATTTTGTGCTATATCTCCAAAACTATAAGGAATTTTGATGTGAAATTTTGGATTTATAATCAGAAAAATATGGGCTTTCATGTGACATCATGATATACTTCTTCCGGTTGAGCCCTGGGGGATGAGAATGTGATCGGAACCTACACCTTTAAAACAAGAAATAATCTTATAAGATTGGATCATTATATTACAGAGGTTATTAATGGATGATAAAATCTTTCCAGTGATATATAAACCGGGGGAGACATTTTGATATTTCTTTCATGAATCTGAAGCACCCTCAGCCAAAAGTTTTTTGAAATTAGTGTTATCATGCCATGTATGAATCTAAATGAATTTTTTTGCCTCATCATACCTATACTTTATAAGGCTTGGAGGTACAAACCTAGTAATTCACATAAACTAATATGACTAAATGAGAAAAAAAATAGTCTGTATTTTTCAAATCATAACAACGTTACGTATCTAGCAGAATATTCAACTGAACTTGTATTCAAGGTTTGTCCATGTGGTAGTAACAAAATAACCAAGAATAATACCAAAATCGTGAAAGATTCATGCACAAAATATATGTGATGACTCACCCTGAAAAGGGGGACTTTGCGACAAAACGTTTTTCAAGAAACAGGTGAAAATAGACAGTAAAAATAGAGAAAATAATAAGAATTTCCAACAGAATTTCTGTTGTAAAATTTGATCGCCTTGATCAATTTTAACAAGTAAGGTTTTATTTTAAAGCTTAGAAAATGTTGCAACAGATGAGATGGTAAAATCTAAATTGATATCATCTGCAAAGTCCCCCCTTTCGGGGTGAGCCATCACATATTAATAATTTAATACACATTGATTTAGTGCTAATCAATTAATTCTAGTCTCTTACACTATATAATACACAAAAACCAGTTCACAATGTTGTAGATTAGGGATACTATGGATCTCGTAACAGAGTCTGATTTCTTGATCAGTACTTCTAAGATGACAGAGTATAGCTGTATCTGATAGCATTATTTTTCTACAAATTCCTCATGATTGTTAATGAAGTCTATCTGTTTATTTTAACTTTTAATTTCCGCTCTGTTTACCCTTTTACAGCTAAGCAACCCAAAAAACAACTCAATAAGCACGAATCTGATTTCCGGGACAAGTTAAGACCGTTTGCGCAACTGGTATCGACCAAGGACCAAGAGGAACTGTATGAGAGTATACAAAGTGAGTAAGAATAATACAGGGTTTCCCATACTCTGGCAACAGAATAGTAATTTGACTGTGAATGCCCCGGGGGTAACTGGGTATTCTGACCAGGTAACCACCCACGTTACCGAAAAAGTTGAAATCTGGACAGGTCTCGAGGCTTGCAATATAGGGTATCAAAATCAACCTGGTACTCTGCAAGTCTCACATAGGGTATCAAATTTGTCTTTTAAGTCCCTGATAGGATATCAAACTTAGAAAGAATGGCTGAATTGATGACAATGGTGCCTTAAATTGCCAATAAAAGTGTTTCAAATACCTAGAAACACTTCTTAAAAGTGTTCAATTTTACCTATGAATTCTTGTGATAATTATTTCATCACATTTGCGTACAGTCACTGATAGGGTATTCATTTAAACAGGTATGGTCTCAGATAGGGTATCCATTCGAACAGATATGGTTGATTTATGGTCTCAGATAGGGTATCATTTCGCTCATTTTTGCAAATTTGTGGTCTCACATGGGTCACCTTCGGAACTCGGGTTGTTACCCAGACACAAATATCAGTCCCCCCCCCCCCTCCCAGGAGAATGCAGCTATAGAGCCAGTCAAGCGCTGTTCCTTGCTTACGTACAATTTGGCAGAAAAATGTAAGATGCATATTGCGTTGTAGTTAAGTAATAGTAGTGTGAGACGGAACGCAGAGTGGGATCACTACGCACTTGCTCTGCGTCGTTCCAGGCATGGCGGAACTTAAATGGAATTTTTAGGTAAGCAAATATACTTGTTTGATCCTATCTGTACTTTCTGTTAACTATGGGTTTTCTTCTGTTTGTTCATGTAATATTAAACAAATAAACACCTCAAAAGAGATAAGCGGACAGTTAAGTCTGACCCCCATAAATCCAAAAATTAGCCCTCAAAGTCAAACAATATTGGCATATATGAAAAATATGCAATCTCAGCTAAATATTGACCGCTAGTTTGACATCAAAACCGTTACCATTGTTTTACACCAACCGTGTGAAATTTTGATCTCAGTTTTCATTTCTTACATAAGGTAATACACAATAAATGATCCAGCTCTACTCCCACTAAATGTGCCGGCTAGAAAATAGTTGTTTACAGCATAATAAAATGTATTTGAAGTTCATTATTGACCATTAACATGTCTCTTATGTTTTATTTTACAGAGGAAAAACGTCTTAGGGCTAAAATAAAGGAATTATTGAAATATAGGCGGAATGGCATCACAAATATGGAAGGTAAGGCAGATGGTATTTACTTATTGTAGAAAGTTAAGATTGAGAATGGAATTGAATACCAGAATGCAAGACTGACCCAAGTCCACTTTTTTAACAAAATAAGCTATAGATGGGAGAGACTTTCTTATAGCTAGGGTTACCTTGTGCGTTAAGGACTAAAATGAATCCGCACTGGAATTGCCCCCAAAAGTTCTTTATGTATTCAAAAGTTGTAAAAATCCATAGACTTGGGTTAGTATTGCATACATATGCTGTTTTATTGAATGTGGCATAAGCAGTCAAAACCATGTTCTCAGCCAAATTTCCTCTTGAAATTGAAAGATAATTGGTGTTAGGTGTAGGTTCTGTCTATATTGCTTAGAAAATATACCAAAATTTAAAATTGGTATTCTCATTTCAAATTTCCGCATTAAATATGTGAAAACATTAGACATACTGTGATTTTTTTTCTGTGTTTCTTCAAAACTATTACAGTGGACTGTCACTCATGCATTCTGATATTCATTTATAAACCCTTTAATTAAAGTATTGATTTGCATTAAAAAGCATGGTCTTATTTTCAATTTCATATAGAGATTACCAATATTGGGGAAGTTTTAGTTTAAACTTTCGGCTGCATCTGTCCAAGAATTTTGATTTTATGAGCAATTTTCTATTAATAAGATACTTATACCTATCTGTGTAAATTTGTAAATGTATATATGGCCATAGATTGACACATTTTCGCCTATATTTTTGAGATGAAGAATATCAAATTATCAAATTAATGATGGATTTAATCATTGGTTGGTATAAATATCTTGCGATGTTATGTTTGCATAAGTCGATCTTAACAGCGCCAGTTTCCGAATTTTTCAATGAAGCTGGAGATAATGAATAATTAATGTATTGCTGTATTTGTTGCTGAAAAATTATTATGCGAAACTTGGAATCGAGGTTCATCGGCCTTTTGGTTGTCAAAATGTATAGAGAACAAACCATCAGATTTGTAGTAACCAGGGATATATCTTGTATGCTGCCCTCTGTTGATATGTGATTTGCAATTTTCTGAAATGATGAACTTATAGTTTGGCAGAAGCACTTTCCACTGCTATTTTTGTTATTAAGTTACAACCTTCTAACAAGTTATCAAGAGTTTAAGAAAATTAAGGTCCTAGTAATATGATTTAGAAATGTCATTGAAGTCAAGGGAATTATAGCAATCTATGCTAAATTACTAATTGTTAAATTGATTTTTTTTGTATATAATGTGAAAATAATAAAATGCTGACATCTTAAGAATCTATGCAAACAGTTAAATGCAAACTTATAATTGCTATGCATTTGTTTTTTAAAAACCACAGTTTTGCTGCATTTTTACCGTGCAAAATTCTTGCTCCTAGATTCTTAGTTGTAACTAGAAACACTGAACCGTCAGTTTGTTTGTGGTAGGTAATTTAATTTAGCTCTGAAAAGAATTTTTCATTTGCTCAAACAATTGTTTCATATGGAAATGCACATGGGTCTCAAGGTTCAGGGAGCAGAAAGAGACTACTGTTTTTATATTAAGAGAACAACTCTACCTTAATTGTTTTTGTATATGATTTTATGGAAAATAAAACTGATATGAATGAATGAATTTATATTCAGGCGATTCCATATATAAGATGTGTCGCTATTGTGAATTTTCACGGTACTTCATTGGTACAATTTGACACAGCTAATTCTGTGTATACAGGAATGAGCATTTAAACCTTTCTATCCGATAGAACGCCTGAACCTTTCCGAAGGAGCTTGCAAGAGAATCCTCAGACGTACCAATTTGTATTGAGCATGTGTTAACCCTTTCCAGTATGACCACTTTTTCCACTCTAGGCTGAAGGCATTTTAGTTCTAAGTTGATTACTAAAGTAAATTCAAATTATCTATAGAAATATTCTATATTGTTCGATGAGACTTCAGCATAATACATTTATATGAACTGTACACAATGCCTGGGATATTTCTAAAAATGAGGGGTTAACTCTACCCTTAAATCTCTTGGATTGTTGTAAGCAAAATTATAAAAAACATATGTGATATTATAAATAATTAGGTAAATAACAAGTCATCTGAATATTTGGTCTCTTCCAGAATGTTCAGAATATGAGGCGCTTCGATTCAAACGGGAAAAGAGGAAAGAAAGTCGGAAGAGATTAGCGGAGAAAGCCAAAGGAAGGATGATATCAGCAAAGAAGAAGGAAGCCAAGCTCGAGAATATTGAGAAGATCGAGAAAATTGAGTAAGTTAGTTTTATATTTTCAAAGTTTTTCTTGAAAGAAATGTATTTTATTTTATTTTACACTTGTATGATACAATACAATATCTACATTTATAAGCAGGGGACAAATTTCATTTCCTTATGCGAGATTCAAAATTGATTGAAGAGTTACAGTCGCTACAGAATTCAATGTGAGAAATTGATTCTCATATCTGGATCATCCAGATATAAGAATCAATTAATGAGAATCGATTCTCTGATTCTCGCAGAATTTCTAACCCTGATAAGTCACCTTTTCCCAGGAATACAAAGTGCCAAAAAAAAGGGGCAAAACAATACAAAACATTAGAATCAAAAGCAAGTATACAAACTTACTTGAAATAACTTAGGGACCATTCACAAAGCCCTTAAGATTGGTCACCCTCGTAAGGTTGGGGGGCTTTGAAAAAAATCACCACTAATTTTAAGGGGGACCCTTTTTAAGGTCGAGAAAAATTGTTCTGTGATAATGTTGTTTTTTTTGCATCAGGCACCCCCCCTAACAAGTGTTTGTGAACAGTCCCTTAATATTTCATGAACAATGGTAGATATTGACTGTCTGTGGTAACCATTACCTTCTTCCAGGGCAAAGGATTTATCTATAAAAAATGAATACCCCAACTAGACCCATGCTACAATAAAAACAGGTAATAGCTCTCCCGTCTATGGCAAAAACAGAACATAATTTCTCTAAGCATAAAAAGTAGAAGTTTGCAGGAGGATCCGGTCTCTAGTGGTTTTAATTAAGTGTTAGGGTTAGAATTTGGATATTAGGGTTAGTTCTTAGAACAATTACGATTAGTTTGAGATATGCTCTCACATTCGCAAAATTGGACTTGGACCCAGTAGTGGGAAAAATATCGATGTTGGAGATGCCTCTTTACGACCAGATTTTATCGGGTATTCATACACAGTGTCATCCATGTTATTTCGATGCATAAAAAAGTAGTGCCTCTAATAAACTTAAATTACTTTGTTACGAAGGGGTTTCACGCATGAACTCCAGCGGATTTAGAATAACACAAAGTTTATTGCTACAGGATTACTTTTGTTATTGTTTTAGGAGAGGTAAAAATATGATTTTTGTAAAATAGAAAGGCATATAAAATCTATCCTAAATTTGCATTTAAAAATTGGAACCAATTCCCTAAATTTAGTAAATCATGTACTATGATGCCTGCTATCTTCGACCCTTCACACCTTGAGGGCGGGCACTATTGGAAGTCATTTTACCATAGGCCTATAATTATTGGTAATGTGTTGTGTAGTGGTTTTTCACTTGATTACCAACAGGTTTTCTGTTTCATTTGACGCGTGATTAATGACTTCCTCCATCATTAGAGATCATTCATGGCACATGGCAGTTATTTTCCACATGGATGGATGGAGAATTCTCCATTTTTGGAGGAAGATTGGGAACGCCCTGGTCACATGGTCATTTAACTTTGTAAAGATGGAAGGCTTACTTCATAGTATAAAAGTACACTGCTGCTCTAAAGTATTTCCGCACAAAACCTTTATTCAGCCATATCTCAAGAGGCGTTTATCCAATTTTCATCAGTTTTGGACAGATTCTATATTGTATAATTATCGAAATAATTATTGCGGAATTGCATTCATTGCATTTGAAATATGGCATGTAATGCATATATTACTAACTTTCATCTGAACATAAAAAATTGAGTTTATATACATTTCTGCGCATTTGATTTAAAACTTACAACCTGAAAATAATCTACCCTGTTACAAGGTAATAATGAGGTTATGAAAATTGATGTGTTACCTGGTAATGCCGTCAGAGATTTGTACTTGTGGTGTATTTGTATATGGTCCATGAAATCAGCAATTTTTATAGCAATGGCAGATCAAATAGTAAAAGAAATAGATAAGTTACCTATAATACATTTTGTAGTATGAATCTTTGATGATTTTAGGTCGTTTAATATAAAAAACAAGGTTTTTGAATGTTTTTTACATGTGCGGAAATACTTTAAAGCGCGAGTGTAATAAGATGCTACCAACAGGTTGCCCTTAAAAAAAAGCACATGTATAAAAAAATGTGTTTTCTAGGAGTGTTTTACTCATCACAACTTTTTTCGAGCAAGTGCGGGTGGGAGGATTTTTTTTATAGATTTTTTTCAAATGTAAGTCAAAGTTACACCAAATTATGACCTCGATAAAGATGCAACTAAGTCTTCCGTACCAAAAAAAATCTCTTTATACAAGTTTAAAAACAGTATTAAAATGGAAAAAAATGAAAAAAACAACTTTAAAAACATTTTCAAAAAATAGAATTATCAAAGAAAAAAACCCTTTTTTTGGAAATCTGAAAAATTAGGCACAGTTTACTTTTGTACAGTGAAAACTTTTTTCCAGTTTTGACAAATAGGGGGGGGGGGGGTCGAGGACAACCAAACAACTATTTTTTTTGACTGGATATGTGAAATATGCTGATCAAAGACTTGCAGCTAGTCTATTCATTCATGAAAAAACATGTGGGTAAAAAAGTAGTGGGAGAATCTAAGCCAGTCCCTTTAAGTGCTCGCAGCCAGCCCATGTCACTTGCTGATATCCAGTATTTTTGGCACATTGATCAGTGTCAAAATTTGCTCACATCATGTGTTTTTTATCTGGAAATATTCTACTTCCACTCTTCCATTGTTCAAGACCGCCTGATTTTGCCCCAGGCGATTCTTTCATGGTTTCAATTTTCACTTTAAGATTTTCCAGATTTTGCCTTAATGAGAGTTGAGTGACAATAATCCATGCAAAATCCATGCAACAATAAACAGCTCAAAAAAGACATATTTTGCTTTTAAAGTTGTTATTTGCCACTTTTCAAATCTTCCTGAGTGACTGATAAATTCATGTCATAATAAAGTCTGAACTTCTTGTCACATTAAAGGTACATGGTCCAATTTTTCACATTTTAGTGTTCGCTGTCACATGAAAGATCACCACTCAACATGTTTTAATTTCAAATTTGAGTCAAATCGGTACAACTGTTTTGATTTTATGAGCAATTTTGTATTTTCCATTAGCCTATTCTTTACTGTGTAAATAATATTATGGTTACCATTTTATTAATAATTTAAACACATTTTCACTTATATCTCCAAAACACGTCATGTTTTAGCTGTAAAATTTCACATGGGTAATGAGAAAAATAG
>JXSR01S000758.1:3726-29614 GCA_000969725.1 Ophiothrix spiculata | reverse complement strand
GAGAAGTCCTCCAATGATTTTCAATCTTTGATTCCTCCTTGCAAATTTGTCTAGAGTGCTAGAGTACATTCCAGGAGCGGGCTGCAAACACATTGAGCAAACCAATCATCTCGTCACCTATAATGAGTTCTGACAACAAGAGTTCCTATTTGAGAGCAGTGACAGACCCTAGCAATTAGGGTTAACAGTAAATTCTCAGTTTTCTTCTAACCATGTGTGTCCATTTGCCTGTGGTTAATTTGGGTGATGTGAGAGAATTTTGAAGATGTCTTTAATTTCACACAGACTTCGGTAGTATTTTCGAGAGATTTGGGGGCTTTCATTTAGAGTGTAAAAATCAAGTGAATACAACTGTTTTAGACATGTTTATTATTTCCCAGGGTTTGAATTTGGGAACTCATATTTATTTTTCAAGTCATTATTGTGAGGGAAAGAATAGGCCTAAACATTTGCATGCACAAAACCAAAAGAATCCTTTATTTGTTCTTAGCTGTGTATATTCCTGGTTTAATTATATTTTATAGGCAAAGAACAGAGGAGCTATTACAGCTTAAAATATCAAAAAATAGGCTGATTTTACCCAACTGCCTCCCCCCCCCCCTGCTTTTTACTTCAGCCCACGAATTTCCACGCTGGACATTGGTTTGGACACAGTAAAGCTTCTGCTTTCTTTGACAGCAACTGTATATTAGGTGCACAGCCAAGGTTGACATATGTGTGTGAAGTTACTGGTGATAAACCTGCTTTGTTTACCATCCTATTTCATGGAGACAGTTTAGAGAAACAGTGACAATCCATGGTTGAATGAAAAGCACTTCCCCAACATATGCCCCATGCAGGTGTATTATCAGGGTCATTGAAGGGCAAGAGCCTTTTTTTTTCGACTGTGGAATGTTTCATCTATCGGCCTCTCTGATTCTGACTCAATCTTGTTTTAAACTTTGCATTTTGTTACTGGCATTGGAAAAGCTGAAAATCACTTCCATACCAAAAGCCCCTATTTTACCAGGTGTATTATCAGGGTCATTGAACAACAAATGCCTAGTTACCATCTATGGTGACTGCTTGAACGTTTTACAAATCAGGTAATAATAATATTGACACACATTGGCACCTCTGATTTTGACTCAATCTTATTTGTGACCTGTCATATCGTAAGGTACCTTAAGATTGGCATAGTAAATTACGTGATACGGGCCATTGAAGCTGAGCAGAGTCAAAAATCACATCCAAGGTTGAATTTCTAAATTAAGGCCTAAAAAAATAAATTGTTTGATTGGCGTAACCCGACCTACCCTAATTTTACCACCGACCCTAGATATTTTTATTTTTTTGAGCATGGAAAACCTTCAAATCCCAATTAAATTTGATGGGAATCGATTCATGGGAGCCCAAGATATGGCTTGCAGGACATTCAAAATGACAAATTAAAGATGTGTTACAGAAAAAGTGAAGATGTTTTTGTATATGTACCATATATTTTGTGTTCTTGTATGTGAAACATAGACTTAGAAAATTAAAAAAAATTAAAAAAAAAAAAAAAATCCGACCTACCTACCCTATTTTTTTTTTCTATGTTACGCCAATCAAACAATTATTTTGTTTTGGCCTAATCAAAAAACGTTACCTGTGAAGTATATTCTTAGCTATTTTATCATATCCAACATCCAAAACATCAGACAAATGTTTAAAAAACCAAGATAAAAATCCTTTCTCCATTCAAGTTTTACAAGTATAGAAACTTCAAAACTTGATTTTCTCAGAACTATAGTTTTCTGAATCATCCCGATGCCTTTTGCCAATTGGAATGTAACTTTGCAATCGGACATCCAATAACCAAAAGCAAGGTGTCATTTTAAAGCTTAAAATATAATATTTCAGATGAGACCAACAAATAAATTTTCATTTTGGGACCCTTATTTATTTCGTCATATTTAAGGTACCTTTTGATATGACAGGTCACATTTAAACTTTGCATCATATCGGTGGCATTTGAAAAGAGAGACAATTATGTTTTTGTGTGAAAAGGAAATGGAGAACATGTTTGTCCTAATATGATGTTTCAACAGTGGGATTAATGAGCAAATAGAGTTCACCTTTGGTTAACTTTTTTGTTTTGATTGAATGTTGCATGTCTAGGATATTCACTTTTATTTTGGTTTTCCACTGTATCTCTAGAAAATGTTAGTTTTCAAATATGTGACCTGCCATATCGAAAGGTACCTTAATCGGTATAGTAAATTATGAGATAATAATAATAATAATAATAATTAAGCGTTCTTATAACGCGCAAAAATAATCCAAAAGGATCTCGAAGCGCGTGATAACAGGAACAATGAACAAGGACAAACACGACGAAAAATTAAGAAACGGGAAATGCCTGACGGAAGAGATGGGTTTTTAACTCGGATTTAAATTGACTGAGAGAGGATATGTTACGGATGTTGTTTAGGAGTGAATTCCAAACAGTGGGGCATTGAAACCTA
Source organism: Ophiothrix spiculata (assembly GCA_000969725.1). Classification (NCBI taxonomy): domain Eukaryota; kingdom Metazoa; phylum Echinodermata; class Ophiuroidea; order Amphilepidida; family Ophiotrichidae; genus Ophiothrix; species Ophiothrix spiculata. The sequence goes on along the minus strand of JXSR01S000758.1, from coordinate 27,128 downwards.
AATGAACGCTCACCGGCAGATTTGAGATCTGAGTTTGGTATCTTGAGATATGGGCCATTGCATGATTGAAGCTGACCATAGTCAAACATCACGTCCAAAGTCAAATTTCTAATATCATCAGAATCGTTACATTTGAAGTGTATTCTATCATATTAATCGGGTTCCAAAAACCAAGATAAAATCCCCTCTCCATTCAAATTTTTACTCAGTACAAAAACTTTAAACTCAATTTTCTCAGAACTATATTTTTCTGAATCAGCCCGATACCTTTTACCAATTTGGTTGTAACTTTGCAATCGAACATCTATAACCAAAAGCAAGGTGTCATTTTAAAGCTTAAATATAATCTTTCAAACAACACAAAGATATTAATTTTGATTTTGCGACCCTTAAAGGGGCAATTCATGATCCACTTTTCACCCTCCAGGTCACATCTATCAAATTTGAGTTTTTTAGCTTATAAGAATCCTCAAGTGGTATATGTTACAATCCCCAAACCATTCTTTCATAATGTACTTGCATTTTTGGGAAAAGTGAGAAAATGTGTCATTTTCTAATTATTGTCGGGGCCCCGACAGTAATTACAACACAGTAGTCTATGGAGATTTTCATAATGCTGAAAAGCTTGTAACTTGGAAACGAACGGTCAGAATCAAGTGAAATTTTCAGTATATATTTATGTTTAACTCTTCTTTTTAGTTATCTAGAAAAGAGGCCACATCAAAATCATGAATTGTACCCTGAAGGTGCTTTTCGATATGGCGGGTCACATATTTTGAACTGTCACAAATAAGAACCGAATGACTTTAGTTGGGGATGTTTTGTAACCGTAGAACTCATAGTTAAATGTTTGGCACAATCATGTTTCCTAAAATACAGAAAGGTGAAAATTTTCAAACACGCTGAATGCAATTGCTGTTGAGTTCTTTAGAACTATAAAAATATAAAATCCATAAAAAATTATGCAAATAATGAACGGTTCCTGATGTATGGCTGGTTGAAGGTTTTGTGCGCAAACACTTTTGACCGGGAGTGTATGAACTGAATGACTCCGGTCGGGATGTTTTGTAACTGTAGAACACATAGTTTAATGTTTGGCACAATCATGTTTCCTAAATACAGAAAGGTGACTGGAGCCAACATGTCAACATAAAGTACAGCGGCACCTCTGCTTGCTTGCCATTGTCTTTTTTCCTTCGGTGAGAGATTCAATTCTAACCAAATCTAAAAACAAATTAAGGCTAATAATGTTGATTTCCATTTTTTTTTGTTTTCAGTAGGCCTACATTGTATAACCCTTCAGGCCAAGTAAAAAAATACATTAGTCTTTGTCCTCGCGCACATGCGTTTTGGCTGCCGCATCAAAAAAGGGTTTGTTTTTTCTTTTCTTTTTTCCCCGAAATTTCACTGAAAATCAAAGTTATTTCTACACTTCTTGATCGATCTTGAAATGTTCTCTTATGCAATCTATACATGTGTGTCTGTTCCGTATTTGGCAGAATTTCACTGGTTAGAATAGGGATGTTCTACACTCTTAGAAAGCAAGGATCAAATATGAGACAAAAAGGATCAATTTTGATCCTTTTTAGGTATCAAATATGAGCTTACCCTTTAAGAATCAAAGTGATCCAAAAATAAGGATCACAATTCTTGATCCGAAAAAAGGATCAAATATTTCTTATAAAAAGATCTGTCTAAAAATATCTCACTGAAGTGACCCTAGCAGGGTTTGAACCCACGCTAGCTGCCACGCTGCATGTACACCATGTAATTACGAGACCATCGCTCTAACCACTCGGCCACAGTACAGGCAGTTGACAAGTGTGGTGAAATCATCGTATTTATACAATTGTATACATTCCCGGCTATGTAGTGGATATGGGGTGTACTGGAATATGAGACAAAAGATCACGTTAGATCCAAACGCGGTATCAAATATGAGCTCATCCTTTCCGTATCAAAGTAATCCAGAAATACGGATCAAAACTTTGATATTGGAATCAAAAAGGATCAAAATAAAATGATCCTAAAACCGGATCAAATGATCCTGGTGAATTTGATCCATTTGTATATATTGATCCGAAAAAGGATCAAAAGTGACCCTTAAAGGATCAAAATAAAATGATCCGGGAAAACTTCTCGTATATTTGATCCCAGCCTTCTAAGAGTGTATATGTAGGTCTATTATGTTTTGACTGGAATCAAAAACACTTTTCCCTTGGTGACAGGATTCTCTACCAACAGACCATAAAATTTATTTAAGTAGGCCAAGAGTAGGCCTATCTAATACAATGTGGTTAATTGTTCATAATGATGTGGATCCTGAGTTTTGTCCTCTACTAAATTTTATTTTTTACACAATTCAGAGGAGAATAATTAAAACTGTAGGCCTATCCAATCATCTATTATATATTCTAAATGATTAAACATGATTAATCCAAATCATAAACCACTTTTCCCAAATATTTATGTTCCTAACAGTAAATCATGTAGTGGTTGGAAATATTTGGTGTTTTACTTAAACCGCATTTAGCCAACACTCAGGGTGGGCAAAAAAGTATGAGTATTGTAAAGGCGAGTTTTAAAAACAGAGTTGCCTTCACAAATTTGCTTTAGGCCTAGATTTTATGTAGGCCCTATAGCATAGTCAACAAGGAGGGGGCTAGGTGAATAAGAAATGGGTTCAGTTCATTCACACAACAAAAAGGACAGTCAAAAAAGTCACTGACTATCCCGGTTTTGAACCTAGGCCCATAATATTACCAGCACTAACCCTAAACCCCACTGAATCTCACAATATCCCATTCCACAAAGTTAAGAAATTCGCCTAAGTCCAAATACGTCATAGACCCGAGTCAGCTATGGTCACGAAATCGCTGCCATGGCAGCGCCTACTCAGTGGCTTGACATAGTGATACTTGGACCGGGAAGCTGGGGGTCCCGGGTTCGAATCCAGGGGGGAACCCGCGATTTTTGACTTGCAAATTTCCGAAGAGATAGTTTTTAAACGAAGAAGTGGTCAAAAGTGTTAGGGTTAGAGCTCTGTAGACCAACTAAGCTAGTGAGTCAGATTAGAAGAGCACTTGATTTTTAATCTATTGATCTTTAAGTTCTAACACTGTTCCTCTAACATTTTCTCGTTGATGAAGCATTGAATGCAGAGATGTGGAAATTGTATATATCAAACAGAAAATAGGTTTGCACGTGTAGGAAAAATCATACTGAAATTTTTTGTTCAAACTGTTCAAACTTGCTTCCATAACTATTTGTAAGTTCCATGAATGTAGGTCCTAAGGGTTTCCTTTCTGTTGAAAATATCTTTGAGGCAAAAGTTTCTTTTTTCAATATTGGACCATTTTAACCCTTTCGAGCCTGAATTGCAATATAGGTGTATATAGCCCATATGCTGAATTAATTTACACTCAGTATGAATTGGAACGTCTGAGCATTCTCTTAACCATAACTGATCATTTAACTTGAAAAATGTGTGTTTTCACCAGGATTCGAACCAGGGACCTCCCGTTTCCAAAGCGAGTGATACTCGTAGCAAGCCACAGCGTAGATGCTGCCCGGCCAGTGATTTGGTCCCTGCATATAGGCCTAACCCCCGTCTGTGATGTATATGGACAGGGGGATGAGAATGTGATCGGAACCTACACCTTTAAATCAACAGTCGTACATTTGGAATCTCAAACTTTAGGAAAATAGAAACACTGCTGACAGAACCCCAAGAAATGAAGTTGAATGATTATTGTCTTTTTAGAGCAAGTAATTTGATTTTTTTTTTTTTTTTTGGATTCTATTAAAGTTTTTCTTTGATTCAATAAGTTTTCACAAGTTTTCATGCCAAAGTGGATCGTGGCTAATGCCTTTAAGAATTTAGAAATGCTTGTCATATTTTAGACAATATTCATCTTTTGCAAGAGAAATCCAATCTAGTGTCTCTATGCTCGGCAACTCAATTGTTAGCTCACCTTCTCCACCACTCTCTTCTGAATAACTTACAAAAAGTCATCCCCCCCTCATATTTTCAAAGTAGTCAAAGTCAAGTTCAAAGCATTTCCTTCCTGAGGGTTAGATTGAGTGTTTGGATAAGACATTATTACACCTAATATAAATAAACTAAGCTAAGCCCTTAGGGCAAGATCTCAACAAATCACAAATCCAGCTTGTAAAGCCATCACATTGATTAGGGTTATGACCTGTTTTACACTTGACTTTGGAGCCCCACTTTGAGAAGGAATTTGCCAATGTCTTTCAAGTTTAATGTGATATAAGGTAATCTCATTTGGTATCTTTAGTGTGTTAAAGGTTCTGTTATATGGACTAGCCTAGATTCCACTTGGGGTTGTGAACTTATGGAAGTAAGCTTGAAAATGTTTAGAATCAAGAAAAAGTAACAAAAATGTACACAGTCAAGTGACAATTCACTTTAAATATATCACTCTGTGATGATGGTGATCTTTGTCCAATGTAGTCGGCAGGATGACCCTTGAAATTGACCAAATAGTCAACTTATTTCCAATTTTGTTCAAAACAAAAAGGCAGGTTTTTGCTGGTTCATCTAATTAAAGCCTATATGGCTATTGGATTGGATGTCAGTGATGTAAAATCTGGATTGGATAGAAAAAATATTTGGTTGGAATATTGCTGACTCTGTGTTAGTGTGTGTCTTTTTGTCAGAATTTCAGAGACAATTTATAGATGGCAGCTTAATTACAGACATGAAAACTATCGGTCTTTAAGGTGATTTCAGTTTTTGTTCTGAATTGTACCTTTTGGGGGTTTTATTGTTGTTAAGACTTTTTGGTAGCGGGTTTCAGCTTTTAAAGGGGCATTTCATGATCCATTTTTCACCCTCAAGGTCACCTCTATCAAAACTGAGTTTTTTAGCTTATACGAATCGTCAACTGGTATGTGTTTAATATTAATGCCCTTGATACTGAGCAGAAATATATTTCATTCATAAAATGACTTTCATTATATTGCAGACCTATCAAGGAGGAACCCGTCATCAAGAGGGAAAAAGAGAAGGAGAAAGACAGCAAGGATGATAGAGGTAAGCATGGCAACTTTACAAAGGATTAAAAAAGTTTTAAAGATCACCCAAAAGAAGAAGAGCTATGTCGATTAACTAACACCACTCGTCCTTGTGTACATTATGGTGTAAAATTATATCAAGTATACTTTCTAAACAGTTGTCGATAGATGTCAACAACCTCCTCCTCAAACCAGATACTGTAAACGCGAATATTTTGGCGCTCAGTAATTTTCGCGCTCAGCCAATTTTGGACCATTTCGCGCGTTTTTATTTTCGCGCACATGAACATTGACCGAGTATGGAATTACATTTGAAACAAAAATACAATAATTTTCGCGGTGCATTTATTTTCGCGCTAATTCCATTTTGCGCGATAAATGTAGCACGAAAAATACCACTTATACAGTAAACTGCAAGGAGAAATCAACGAAATGTGGCATGGATAAATCCCTGCATTTGAAGGGTACAGCCCAGTAATTCTATGATGACACACCCAAAATTTAGAAGTTTGATACCATAGTATAGATTAGGATCTTCTCTTTCCATTGATACCAAAATCATGGAAATCAGACAATAAATGACATCACAATGATGTAATAAAGCATGACCGACTTAAAAAGCGAAATGCAACATGGATTTTTTTTGGAGGGGAGGGGGCTAAAAGAGTCGGTCTGTGGACAGTCAGTTTTAAACGGGAGAAATGTGTTACTTTGCATGTGTTACTTTCACATTGGCTATGCAAAGATGACTTAAGGGTCACATAATAAAATTATGTTCCTGGCTGTATTCCTTCTTGGTGATCTTTAAAACGTTTTTATCCCCTCGTACTTCTCTTTTTCTGACAACTTAATCTCCCTGAAAACAAGGGCCTTCATATTCTTTTTATGGACATTTGATTCGCTTGACATTGGTTAGAGAGCCCTGCATCTTTGCAAATGTGTAACTGTCATGGACATTTGGTTTGTTGGACATTGCACTCCAACAGTGGAGATTGTGTCTACACAATGACGAGTCAACCAGATGTGGATTCATGTTGAGTATTGGGGTGTCTCTGCCTAAGTGTTACACCTACACCTACCGATTCAGACTAACACATTTGCATTGTGCGAGGGTGCATGCATGTACCATCCACGTATCTACACAGATGGTTATACACTACCAAATGCCTTTCCTATACTTTTATATGATAAAATGGTCATTTTTGAGGCTGTTTTTCTCATATTTAGAATTCTTAGATGAATAAACAGGCATTGTGGGGTGAAAGTACAACATGTATCCTACAAATAGTCACATTTTCAGCATAGTATTACCTGGAAAGTTTTCACTTTTAGAAACGCTGAACATAGTAATGTCATATACCACCCTGCTTTCCCAAGTATGAATTGGCAAAAATCTGGGATATGGCCAATATTCAGCGAATCACTCTGACGGAGTAATTTCTGACTACTTTACAAATCAAATGTCAGAAACCGAAAGAAGACATTCAAATCTAACGATGTAATATGAAATCTTCGTATTTTAATACACATCATAGCTCAATTTTTAGCTTTTTAGAGTAGGTTCTCTGGATGCCCAGTGAGCAAATAGTTCCCATTTTGGTCATGGCTTGGTTCCCAGTAGTTATTTAGTAGTGTATAACCAGATGTACATCTTGTGAAACTTGATGATCATTTTGTCCTGGAAATTGGTTTGCATCATCCTTCCTCCTCGTTGCACCCCCCCCCCCCCCTTTAAGCTCTGAAACAATTTGACATTTTGCGACATTTGATTCGCTTGACATTGCCTTCAACCAAACATACAGATGTGTCAAGTCACATAGGTTTAAAATGTTTCAATGTGTTGATGATTAGATCGTGTTGTCGTGGAGATTGGCTAACACAAAGTATGTTAAAGATGCCCTGAGGCAGAACCACACACAGCTTGAGGTATGGGAGATCGTGTAGGGGTTATTGCTTAGCATCCTATTTCAGTTACAGATTTGTTGCTGATAGGATCATTTGTGTCCTATTTTAAAGATTTGTATATTGAAAAGTTTCTGATTTGTATATTGAAAAGATCGTGATAATGACATATGTTCCATTTTTTGGCTTTTAATAAGTTTTCGTTAAATCTGAGGTAAATGCATATCCCTTTATCATTTTATTTAGGCCCTTGTAAGTTGATTCCTAGTTTCCCATTTGCCGCCCGTGTCACATTTTTTCTGGCGCGTCACAAAAGCTAAAATCCATTTAGTTATAAGTAGCTTTATAAAGTGTGTTGAAAAATGCTATTGATATTGTATCAGATGATGTAATATAGTTTTCAATTTCTGCAACTGGTTGTGCAAGTCTTTGGTATGACTGCTTTGTAATGAAGGGAAAACAACATGCTCACATCAGATGCTCACCATTCAAAATATCAATTCTGATAAATAGCACCCAAATTTGTAATGAAAATATTGTAAAAAATGGCTCTTGGCTTCAGTATCTTAAGAGCTTGGAGTATTCTTTGTTAAAGACCTTAGTAATATGTCCACGGACCAAGGAGTGCCAAAGGCGCAAGTTATTTAAGAGTTTGGCGCTTGCGCATCACACCCCCTGGCTACGCCAATGATTTTCTTGGTCTGTAACACGGACTAAGGTTGGAGTGAAGAAAGCACTGCCCAGCCAGGAGGGCTGACTCCACATCTGTTAGTAATTCCCTTCAAGACTGAATCATGCTACAGATGAGTAATCTAATGTTGCTACCTTTCATCATCTGGACAGTAATACCATGTGTTCACCATCCATCTGTCAAGAGGATGGTTGCTTACCAACCATGTTGCTAGATAATGTTAGGAACTTGAGATGGGCGAAGTCTACATTTGGTGTATGATGTTGGGTCGACTATTTCTGACACTACTTGTTAGTTAGACTTGTTCAAGTCTGTTGGATGTGTTGAATGGAGACCCAACTGCTTTTCACTACTCACATTGACATGGTATACGTATTTCAACAACTCACTTTATCTTCTTATACAGGAGTGTACCGTTGTTGATTTGTGATGAATCCACAGTTGATATTCAAATTAGCATGTCACGCACGGCACAGCGTTTACGGAAGTGCTTTTACGCAGTACACAAAAGTCGGCGCACTGATCATCGCGCATCAGGCACATACCTGAAAAAGCCCAGTGCTTGGGGAAAATTGATAACATCAAAGCAGCAAACATTCACAAATTAGCACTTTGCTTCATATATGCTAAAAATATTTTTATGAAGATGATTAGGCCTATCTGTTAAATTTAAAACATTTAGAATTTAATTCATACGTTTTCAGGAAGAGTTTCGTTGTTGAAAGGTATTGAAACACGCCACAGAGTTGTTCATTGCGAATCACCAACTCTGCATCTGATGCGTCAGCGTATTTTTATCACCCTCGCACAATAAAAATACGCAGACGCATGGATGCATCGTTGTTGATTCGCTATGAACAACTCTGTGGCGTGTTTGAATACCTAAATGTACCTGCCTCTTCGGACTGTTTTTGTAGATGAACATTGTGAAAATTTGTGAAAATTGGTGTATTTTGGGAAATTGCTCAAAAAGCAATTGGGTGCATTGTCAAAATTGGTGTACTGATAGGGTGGATTTTTGAGTCAAAAATTTGAAGTAGAGATGGGTCACATTTTCAAATTTCAGTAGGAACATACACATACAAAATTTTCGAAGAACTCCTTTCCAGGGCTTCATTCCCACAAAGTTTACAGATATGAGATCATTTTCTAATTCCGGCAGGATCGTTTAACATCCAAACCTTTTAAAGCACCCCCCTCCTTCCAGGGCTTCATTCCTTCAAAGCTTACAGATATGAGATCATTTTCAAATTCCGGTAGGATCGTATACACATCCAAACTTTTTAAAGCACCCCCCTTTCCAGGGATTCATCCCCACAAAGTAGGCCTATGCAGATGTGAGACCCCATCATGATGTCAACATCTGGACATAAGGGCTGTGTGTCTGGTTAGCACCTAGTTATCCTGTACTTGAACTGTGAAAAGAATTCTGCCCTAGCTGTGATGTCAAATCCCTCGGACAGGATACTTTGAGTAGCAATGTCTGCCATATCTTATATGGCTAAGGGGCGCACCATTAGATTTCCATAGGCAGAAGAAAAAAAATTCCCCCCTGAGCATTGAATAGGCAGAAAAACAGTAATTTCCAGGGAAAGAAATTCGCTCCCGAATGGGGCGAGAAAAAAAAATTCAACCTTGAATCCAACTTCCTGCTCCCTTCTGGAAATCTTATGGTGCAACCCTATATGGCTAATGTGTTCTTAGGGGAAGCGGGTTAGCATAGCTGTACTACCCTCACTTTGCACCAATGAGTCTTGATTGTTCCGGGTTCAATTCCTGGCCTGGCACTGTTTGTACATACTCGCTTCTGTGGGTTTTTCTCTGGGTACTCAACATGGTCTTCATCATGTATCTAAAATGGTCACTAGGTTTGTCCATCTGAGAGTCTGCCCACCCAGGTAATGGGAAGCTTCACAAAGGGTGAATATCACAGCTAAAGTACCAATAGAATGTGCTTTTCGGAAGCACTTCTAATTGAAGTGAAATGGTTATTTGGTTAAAATGCTCTATAAAAATGCCGTTATTATTATCTCAGAAGGCCAGTCTAGCTAAATCAGGAATGATACATTCAAGGGGTCATGCTTATACTCCCTCCCCCCAATCCTGTTCCACACTTAGACCCTGGTCAAGTAAAAAAATAGCATTGCCAGATCAGAGTTTACTTCGCCTGATATTTTACAATCCTTGCGATTTTTCCGTCACCTGCTGGAGGGGTGAAGGTTGGTAGAAAGTAATTCTGCTCCTACAAGATAAAGGGATATGCTGCTCAGAAGTGTTCCTTTTCAAACAAAAACATTTCACCCTTCGAACCCTACAATCTGGTATACTGGCCAGCTTAGCCAGGGGGTGCGTAAGGGACGCGCGCACGCCAGAGGTCTACAACAAATAAAAATGGATAAAGAAAAAAGAAGTAAAAACAATCGGAAAACAACAAAAAAAGGGCACAGTAGTCCTAATTACCGCTAATAATACATTTGGCAGCCCATCCGATATAGCCAGGTGCCCCTAACGGCCCCTTGGGCCTGTCACCGTTTTGGACTAGGATTTATTGTGCACCCCTGGGGTACGCAGTGCTGGCACATGCACACATGTACTGTAGACCCGATGGGCCAGGTCAGCAGTGCAGATACGTGTGGAATACTCAGGGAGGGTAATAAAAGGGTCATTTTACATCTTCTGTTTTTAAATCAGTTCATCAAGACCCATTTTGAGTTATACTCAAACCTGCAATGTTAACAAAGGTTTTTTAAGGACGCTTTTGACATAAATAGCTATAACACTGTGCCCCCACCCCACCCTCCCCAGTAAACCCATACTAAGCTTACACATCTGTCCATTCCTGCATGTATATATGCATCACAATCTGACATCGCGGATGGAACATGGCAGATATAAAGTGTAGGCCTTGTCCACTTGACATGGAATCATTTAGCAATGAGACCCCTCTTGACAGCCGAATCATCTAGCTACAAGATCTTTATGACAAGCTCATTTGTATCTGTCAAACACCTTGGGGCATTCATATTGAGACTATCACTTTCCAGTGATTAGTGGAACATTGCAGCAGGAAAAAAAAACATAACATCCAAAAGAGTTGAGCTGAATCTATGGCATTCTGTTGATAAATTGAGGGGCTTGTAGCCTTTGGTATCCAATTTTTGACCAATTTTCAAGTAAGTGCATAAAAAATTGGGTTTTTTAAAACCCCATTACCCACACTTGAAACACACTGCACCTGAACTTGCGCCCTTGACTTTTTTGTGTGAGCCTGATTTTATATGACCTTATATGACCAAGTATAACGTTAGGTTTACCCTACCTAATTTCTGTGCAAGTACCTGGGTGCCCTAACATTTTGATTGGAAGGATGTAAACAAACTATTTGTCAGTGGTGTAAGTAACAATGTGTAAATCATCATACTCATAGAATATAGGTCACTTACGATAACATCAAAACTTTTGACATTTTACCTGTATTGATTTATTATTTGTTAAGCAACTCCAGAACATTATTTGTCCAGCTAATCACTGCATTGTGATTTTTATATACTCAAATTTGGGTAATCCTTTAAATCACACATGAGTCTCTACTTTGAAAATCTTAGACTTATGTCCAGCCCATAGATTTGAAGCGGAGATACCAGGCTTTGTATACCAGCCCGTGTAATGGCGTCGTCAGCCATGGAGCTCAAATTGGGGGTATTCGGGTCCACTCGGCTCCCGCCAAAATCAACTCCGAGTACTGAGACTTGGTAACGCGTAGAGACAACCTGTGCAAATAATACTTTACGCGAATGACACGCCAACCTGCACGCAATATTTGCGCATTATGACAAGGTGCGAAGCATCATCGGCAGGGTACCCGGGTTTTAGTCCCGAGGCCTAGTGCACACATACACTGACCTGCTCTTTAAGTGATGATAAAGATTAATTACTTCAAATGCTTGTCATGCCTCATCACACTTGAGTCTCCTATAGCATCATCTTTTCTTTGATCCTCTCAGCCTTGTGTCCAGCCCCAGTTCAGGAGTTCATCTCTAGATGGTGAACATATGGATTTCCCTAGCTTCTACAAATCTAAATCAAATATTGGTCATGCACTCCCATGGTTGAAATGACCAAAACATTTTAGAATTAGTGTGACCAGGCCTGTATTAAGGAGGTGCGGTAGGGGCGTCGCACCAGCCCTGTCCCCCCCCCCCCACACCAAAAAAAAAATGGACCACCAAAAAGTACAAAAAGGTCCACAAGCAGGACCGCAAAACATAATGTTCATTTTGGGTTAAATACTATATGAAACATTGAAGACCATTTTTCCTTGTTTTTTTCTCAAAAATACTGAATTTAGTCTAGAGTCAACCAAAACGAATGGTTTACCATAAAAAAGCCCCTTTTTGAAAATCCCACACCCCTTTGAAAAAAAGGCCTAGATGTGAGCATACACCTCAAGTGAGATCTCCTGCTCGCACAGTTGGCAAGCTTCTATGTGATCGCAGCCTACAAGTGATAATATCTCACTAGCGGGAGCGCTCGCTTCGCTCGCACCCTCGCCAGGCCTTAGTGTTTGAAAACAGACGGTACAGGGCGTGGCAACTCTTACTGGTTGCCGTACGATATCGTACCCGATCCCCGCCTGTGTCATGTCCTATACCGCCTCTGTCGTAACCGTTGGGTGTGTACACAATATGTGGGATGCGGGATGACTAATTTGTGGAATGCGGGAGGTGACTAATTTGTGGGATGCGGGAATTACCCGCAGAAAAATCTCCAGCAAAAAAAAATGTCCCGCAAAAAGTATCCCGTATCCCGCAAATTAGTCACCTCCCGCACCCCGCAAATTAGTCACCTCCCGCACCCCGCTAATTAGTCATCCCGCAATTTAGCACCACCCAACCGTTGGCTAATTCGTGGAAAAATACAACTTCCAGGTTGGTTACTAAAATTAATTTCGTAATCGCTAAAAAAATATGATAACATATATAAAAAGTGGGGTTCAGCGGTGGCCTGCTAATGGTATACGGGGTTTGGGAAGCGAGAGGTCCTGGGTTCGAATCCAGGTGAAACCATGCTTTTTTCACCCATCCCTTTCTTAGGAAAATCCTGTGTGGTCAGTTAGGATTAAACGATAAACTGCATGGAGAAATCAAAAATAAGTGGTGAGATTAAATCTCTGCATTTGAAGGGTTACAGCCCAGTAATTCTATGAAGACACATCCAAATTTTACATATTTGATACCATAGTATATGTAAGAATCTCCTCTTTCCATTGATACCAGATTTATGGAAATTGGTCAAAATAGGACGTCATAATGACGTAATAAAGCATGGTTGACCTGAAAATGATGATTTTAGCGATATACAATGTGGATTTTTAAGTTAAAAAAATTAAAGAGAACCTCTATAAAGTCGGTCTTTGGACAGTCAGTTTTAAGTGGGAGACATGTGTTACTTTGCACAAGCTATGTAAAATTGACTTACGGGTCACATAATAAAATTATGTTCCTGACTGTATTTCTCCTCAGTGATATTTAAAACTTTTTGATACCCCCTCGTATTGTTTTATTTTGTAAAATTCCCTGTGCACTTTGATGTCACCACCTTTACTCTATAGTTCTGCATGACCATCCAAGCCCATCATATACCACAGAGTATTATTTAACGATTGTGTGCGTGTGCATACGTGTGTGTATTTAGCACCGTTGTCAAAGTAAATCGACATGGTTTACGTCACCCTAGAATAAAAACATTGTTCCACCAGTTGATTCTATATACAAATGCGGTCATTTGACGGCCCATTACCATTTGATTTTATGTACAAATGTGGTTCATTTGACGGCCCATTACACATTTACCTTTAAGCTTAATGGACTGTTGAATGTTATGGTGTTGGGTCACTCTAAACAATAAATGAACTTTTTTGAAATTATCTTCATTTTTATTGTTAGATGGAGCCTGCAATAGGATACAAGCTGAAACTGAAATTATACTGATTATGAAATTATCCCTTTTTAGGATTTTCAATAAAGTTCAAATGATGTACATTTCACAATAGGACACACCTCCTGTTAATATAAGAAAGTGATTAGAGATTTTGCTGATAAGATAGAAAGAAAGAGTTTTATATTGTTATGATTTTTTTTATTAAATTTAAAGATTAAAAAAGACAATATATTTTTAGAAATGTTTTATGTCAACTATTAAAGGGGCATTGGACAAGTTCAGCATTATCCCCAAACTTTTTCCCGAGCATTTGGAGATTTTTGCATCATTTGAAGTATTAGCGATAATAATGACAGCATGCAAAGTTTCATTGTCAAATTCAAACCCTATATATCAAAATATTTAGATATTCTTTTATGTAGAATTATCGACAACGATAAAATGTGCCCTCTATAATTGAACTTTTTAAAAATGGCCTTTTCAGGAGATCAAATGCAAATTCCAAATTTCTTTTGATTTATCTGAAATCTATGATGTGAAAGGAATGTTTTACAAACAAATTTTGGTCTCTTTCTTGATTTATAGCATCAATAAATATATTTAGAGAATAATCTCATACCCAAGATCAACAAGCAAAATAAAATTCAAATTTTTGACTTTTCTGAAGGTTTCGATCAAAATATTTGCGATATCTGGTAATTGACTGGTATTTCCTAACATGTGAAGTGTAAATCATCCACAAATACAATTTTGAAATTTTGCTTTAAAGCACTGATATGTTTTTGATCAGATAATGATTTTTAGTAAAAATGGCCTCAAATGAAGGAATGTGACCATCTATACGCGTTTTCAAGTGTATTTTTTCACAAACTTGTTTTGCCGCAGAAAAGTGTTTTTGTGTGCTTGCCTAATACTGATTCACGTTGAATTGAATTTGAATTCAGCTAATGGCCAAGAAATTTAAAAAAAAAATAAGCATAATCAAGCCACTTGTTTGGAGGGTATTAATATCTTCCAAAAACAAACCCAACAAGCTAAAAAAATCAGAAGTCATGGGTGACAGGAGGCGCATCATTTTAACACTTAGCATAGTATTGCTTTCAGTTAATTCTAAGTTTTAGATTCTTACATGGAAATTTTTAAGTTTATGCACATGCAGGTTGCCAATTGTTATGCATGACTACCAAAATGAACAAAAACCTGCGCGTGCATAAATTTACACTTCCAAATGAAAATCCAAAACTCAAAGGGATCGGATGTTAGGATTAAGTCATGGGAGTGCAATAAAGTCGTATCTGCAATACCTGCCATTTGTGATTAATTTGGATTGCACACTCTATTATCTCCAGTATTGGGTCAGTGGCTCTTGAATTGGTTCTTCAGTGAGGTGTCACCTGAAGAACCAATTCAAGAGCCACTGACAGGGCAGAGAAATTTGGGTTATTTTTTTACATTCTAGTGACTGGGAGTCACATAAATATAACTTAAGGCAGCCATTGCAGATACAACTTTCTTGCATTCATGTGAGGATTATGTTTCGTTATGCTACAAACACTTCAGTAAGTAGGCCTCTTTCAGGATATAGACCAAATACCCACAATTTATTGTCTAATTGAGTCAAAAGATGTAATTTTCTCACCAAATTAGGGTCATTAATCCTTTAATTTCATCGTTCAATAGTAAGTTGAAGTGTAAATGAATACCTTTGTTTGGAATGGTGAAAAGTACTTTAACGCTAAACAACGCTGGAATTGTTGCGATATTTTACAGGGAGGGGCACCTTCAACTTTGATCTATACACAGTATTTGACTAATAGCACCTCTTTGGTATGAGGCAATTGTAACTTTGAAAACTGTTCATTTGAACGAGCCATAAATACAGCAAACTTTTTTGTACTCTTACAGTCGCGGATCTAGGATCTGAATTTTATGGGGGCAGAGAGTGTGTTTTTCAGCTTTTATAACAAAAAAATGACCAAATTAGGCTGATTTTGCAGGGTTTTGCCCATTTTTGAGGGGGGCGCCCGCCCCTTCCCTCCCCCCCACCCTCCCCCCCACCCCCCTAGATCCGCGGCTGTCTTAAGTGAAATACATGATTCAGGCATGAGAATTTTCAGTTTTTAAAAGGAATTCAGTTTTTTTGGTTGCCAAAATTTATGTGTTTTTATTTATTTTCAGCCTATTTTGGAGCATTTTTGCCTAATTTTACGTACTTTTTCAGTTTTTCTCACCACTTTCAGGTTTTTTTTTATGAAAGACCATTCTCATGCCTGATGATTAAAGGTTGTGATTTTGCAAATCTGTTTCTTGCAGATTCATTATCTTTGTACTTGCTTCAGATCACCTGCAAAATTTTCATTTGAGAAATACCCGGAGAAATATGATCGTGAAAAAATGCATATTTTTCTGAGGACCAAGAGGTTGTATTTACAGTTGGTTGGAGATGAATGGTCACGATTTTGAGATATTCTCCCTTCTATCTTGTTTTTTAGCCATTTTAACAACTTGTATTTTGTAGGGCTAGTAAAGCTACGTTGACTCGGGGAGAGGGGACTTCAGTCAATCAGAATCAGAACCTGTCATTTATGCAGGGCTAGAAATTTGTTCATTGCTGCGAGAATCTTATTGGATTCTCGCAAATCTACTGGGGAGAATCTTTGAATTCTTTACATTCATACACAATGTGTTGCCTCAATTTACGACAAGGCTATTTGGATTCTTTCTTTGGGGAGAATCTCTGCGAGAATGGATTTACGGGTTCACACCGAATTTCTTGGCCTGTATGCATTTAGTATTCTTTTCAAAAGTTGATCATTCACATGATAATGTGCAAATCACTATAGATAAGAATGCCCCCCCCCCCTTGTTTTACAGATGTTGAAAATGAAATATCATTAACACCATTGAAAGGTCATAGTACTATATATGCTTGATTGACAGGTCCATGTACTTTCAAATATTTTGAAAATTGGTTTGTTGAAATAAACTAAGACAAAATTGTAATTTGACTAAAATATTTTATTGACATTACAAATATTCAGAGATGGTTAACATGCCTCAGCTTATCAAGCTAAAGGCTTTGCGAAAAACTCCACCAAATTGAAGAGAACCATTTTGACTCGCAGGCAAATTCTTTAAAGTTGCTAATTAATCTTTGTTTAATGTTTTCATTACATTCACAGGGGTCTATGTTTTTTTAGAAATGTCATTCTGAGAGTGACCAGTTAGGAATTTGCCACAACATCATCAGTAAACCATTATCATGATTAGGCCCGCAACATCATCAGTAGGCCTTAATTGTGATTAGGCTAAAACAAAATTTGTTTGTTTGTCCTTTGCAACATTTGCAAATTTTTAAAAAATTTAAATATTTTTATTGCACAAAAGTATTTATATATGCACCTAATTTTGAAAATCCTGAAAAAGGGTTTTATTTTTACTATTTTGATAGATTATTGAAATTGTATTTGGTCCCATTCATGCCTTTCAAATTCTGATACGGGAGACTTCTGTTATCGCTTAGATTTACAAGTAACGTATACGGGCAACAGACATATGAGGCCTAATAGGCAACCCAAATTTTTTATATTAGCAAAATAAAAGCAAAAAAAAAAGGTCAAACAAATGACTCATAATGATCTCGTATTAAATTTCTCAACAAAAATTTAATACATAAGTCAAAAGTATAATTATTTTTAAAACATTTCTGCCAATATGGAATTTTCACACTAGTGGGACAAAGCATTAGATTTTTTTTAAAAGGGAGATATGCCTACTGGATTGGGAGGTCGAAGGGTTTCCTAAAAGCGGGTGACCCCCACCTAAATGCCCATTGGTAAGTTTTCGTAATGTATTGTAGATCCTGTTACTACACCTCATAAATATTTATTAATCCATACAGTCTTTTTATTGGTCAAATAGCGAAGACGCGTAATAAGTAATTTTGACTCTTTTCCTGCGTGTTCGTTTATAACTAAAGTACAGTTGCACGGGTACGCGTTTACACATTGCAGCTATGTGTTTTTACGCATACGCTGGGAAAGAGTAAAAACTTCCACATGGTACTACTGCATGGCTCACGGCAAAATACTGATTTTAAAGTTTTAATTTGTTAAATTGTGATTTTTTTTGAGGTGTAGTAAAAAAAATACAACATGGTTTATTTCGGAAAAGTATCACAAAACACTGTCCCTCTGTGTTGGATGATGGAGACTAGAAATCTAAGGCTGCGCCACGGGAGGAAAGCCTCAATCATCCAACACCTCGGGAACAGTATTTTGTGATACTTCCCCTCAAACCATGTTGTATTTGTATAATTCAACAAAAATAAATCAAAACCAAAGTTTTTTCCATCCTTTGTCATCAACAGCAGTTAAGTTGTGGAGGACAACCATTTTTTATTTATTTTTGGCCGTATGTGCTAACATTTGAAGCTCTGACAGTTCAAAGAACTCTCGTCATGCTGAGACATTCTCCTTACATTAGATAATCACTCCTAAAAAGAAATATTTTTGGTTGTGGCCATTTGTTGAAAGATACCTCCTTAACTTCTAGTACAGCTTAACATTCCAATTCTGATGTTCAGTACCAGGTCATCAGTAAATTTAACTTATTACATGAATGCATTGAGTCCTGGCAAAAAAAAATGGAATAGAAAAAATCCCTAATCAAAAACATTTTCGCTTCACAATTTTAAGCACATTTTAACCTTGATACAAGTGAACATTTTTATTATCATTTGATGAAATTTATGGGGATAAACAAACAAACAAAAAGTTAAACCATGACTATCACAGCGGTAGATCCCTCACTTTGCACCAGTGAGGTTCCGGGTTTAATTCTACGGCCTGGCGCTTTATGTGCATTTGGTTTTCAGTCCATGCTCGCTTCCGCTGGTTTTTCTCCGGTTGCTCCAGTCTTCCTCCTGCATTCAAAAACTGAATTTAAAAACTTCTTTGAGCCCAGTTGAAGATAAGCTTCCTTTAGCTTCAGTGTTCCTGCTAAGGATTTTGACTTTGTGTCAAAGCAACATAAAAGAAAAAAATACAGCTCGCCATTGCCAATTTCGGAAAGAACACCTCAAAAATGAGAGTAATTTTGAATATAATCTGAATAAAACAGAAATAAGTGAACATTGTGTATAACCAAAATAACCAAAACCATACCAAGTTGGGTTTCCTTGGCGAAAGCCTAAACAAGATGATTAGAAGGCACAAGTTTTAATGCACAAGAGAATGTGGGTGATGGTGAGGACATCTGTTACCCCTACTCATTTGCATATATTATCTTATGAAGCCTCTGATATTAAAACTAAGATCGCCCAACAATTTTTATTGTTTTTGAATATAGAGCGTGACTGACAGCAGATAACAACAGAGACCCCTAATTTTAAACAAATCTGTGATAGTAGGACTTGGACTTTTGGTTCCAAACAATTAAATGTCAAAAACTAATGTTTGTCTTTATCTTTTTTTTTTTATTTCAGAGCTTGTAGAAGATGAATTCAAAGCAATAAAGTCCTCACCTGGATTCAACTTCCTATCAGACCGAGAAAAGAAAGTAAGTATATATTGTATTTGTGGTATATTTCACGCTACATTTATTATCGCACTTTAAGCGCTAAGTTTGCTTGGGCGAAAATAAATGTAGCGTGAAAAATGGCATGTATCCAGGGATAGCGCTACATGGGGTTTGGGTGTCCTAAGACCACATTTTTGGCAATCAGACCCCTAAAATATGGATTTGTGTCTGCACAAAGAGTCCAAAATTAATCCCCAATTGATTATTTTGTTTGGAAATCCTATTATTTTGACTTTTTGAGCGTGAAAAGATTCATATGTTAGCTTTGCATGAAAATATTGACGTTTACAGATGTCTTGTATTTATTATTTGCAGCCCCGTGTGGTAGGCAGTGACATCACCTGGATTTTAAAAATCGGGGGTCATACCGGGGGAAAAGGAAACATCTGGGGCGCAAAATTGTTGGATCCAAAATGGTCCAAGGAAAAGTTAAGGCATATTTTGTAATGCCCATTTAGTTCATTCATTCTGTCATATCTCTTTCCTAGCTAAATAATAAAAAAATACAACTTATTAATGTATGCTGAAAATGTCACTAAAAGCAATAGTATAAGATTTTGATCAAAAATTGTTTATAGTAAATGTAGAATAAAATGAAGAAATGTGCCTATCTGAAAGTGTTTTCAAGAGTATTTTGTCAAAGAATTATTTTACCATTGAAAAATGGATAAAAAGCACCTGCATACTTTCCTATACTAATACACGTGGAATTAAATTCGAGATCCCGAATTTAATTCAACAAATGGCCATAAAAGAAAAAGTAAGTATATTTAAGCCAAATCATTTGGAGGGTATATTTATCTACCCAAAACAAACACAGTAAGCTAAAAAATCAAAAGTCATTAATTCTGACCATTCGTTTTCAACTTACAAAGCTTTTTTTAGAGTTTTAAGATTCACCATACTAGGCTACAGTGTTGTAATTATTGTCAGGGCCTCGACAGTAATTAGGAAATTACACATTTTCTTTTTTTTTTCCTAAAAAAATGCAAGCATTTTTGAAAGAATGGTTTGGGGATTGTAACATATACCAGTCAAGGATTCTCTCTAGCTACTAAAGTCAATTTTGACAAGGTGACCTTGAGGACGAAAACTGGATCATTGATTGCCCCTTTAATATTCCAGAAAAATTGCAAGTTTTGGGGAAAGGCTTGTGACTGAGGGAGCGAATACCTCAATGTTTTTTGTTTGGCACCATCCATGATGATAGGATATAATTATCAACTGTTGCATAAATTTTAACTCCACTAGACAGGAGATTTAGGCGCGTGGTCCAAAGACTTCACCAGCATATTGCTGACATTCCCAGTTAACATCCCCAGTCTACATGGATTTTGATAAAGTTATATTGGGGATTTTTGTAATGAATATGACTTGGGAAAATATAGTAAAACTGGTGATCCTGGCGAGGATGCCCCAATTGATTCGTAAGAACAAGCACTTAAAAAAAGAATTGCCCCTGTGTCGCAGGGATTTGATCAGCTCTGAGATCAATAGTCAAGGATCTGGGGTTGGGACCAGGGGGAGGCACTCAAATTTAGGGTATCAAAAACAGCAATTTGGGGCAATTTTCAAGAAAGGTACTTTTTCAAACTCTAGTATGAAACAGTACCTATAAAATTCCGATTTAGGATGTGAATAGTGGAAATGGGTATATTTTGGCTTCAGAATCCTCCACTCTTAAGGGGTTGTTTTGAAAAACTATGGTCACGCTATGCCTGCAACATTATAGTTGAGTGGCCCCTGGGGTTGGGGTGGTTAATTTTTTCTCTTTTTGTCCCCTTAAAAATGCTGGCGTAAGATATGTTAATGTCCTCAAAATTCAAATTAAAAAGGATGTTGTTGGCAGTGCACAATACCGATGTAAAAGTCAGAAGCTTTGAAATAAATTGAGAATAGTCAGGAGAAAACATATTTCAAATTTATTACAATATCTATCAAAAAAAGCTTCCAACTGAAGATGTATGTTTTCATTCATACAGTTGTGATAATATAAATGATATAAATCAAATGCTGGAACTTACTTTTGCAACATCGCAAAGTTGCGACCATAACCAATAGTCTTCAACAGGGATCTGAATCCAGGGATGATGTGGGACCTGGCACTTCATAATGTCACTAGCCATGTATCACATGATCATCACCAGGAATCAGATGCCTGTTGAAGACCATTGGTTATGGTTGCAATGTCGCATAGTTAGTTGCTGCAACTAAGTAAGTTCCAGTAAAAGGAATGGAGAAATATGCATCGTACATTAGAACAATGTGTGTATCACTATAGCTTTATATCCTTGTACCTATGTTCAGTTTGTGTATCTCCCAACTTTAGATAAGCTCCAGTATTTGATTTATCTATCATTTTTAAGCTTCCAACTGATTTTTGATTGCTGTCCAATGCACTCGGCCCCTACAGGCCTCGTGAATTGGACGCATCAACATTGACCGCGCATGCATTGATTTTGTCTCATTTCACTCATACGCATTTATTAACCTATAATTACAACATCTATCAAAACAAGCTTGCAACTGATTCCCAATGTTCTGTTTTGCTCCTAGTTGTGCAACTCCATGAAAATGAGACCAGCAAGGTACATCACACTCAAGGCACTCATTATAAAGGTAAGAAACCACTTGGAAATTCATCGGATAGTTCGTCATGTGAGTGCAAGAAAGATGTATCTGCAATGGCTGCCATATGTGATTTTTATGTAGCATCTTGTTGCTTGAATGTGAAAAACTCTCAAAATTTCCCTGCCGTATGTCAGTGGCTCTTGAAATGGTTCCAGGTGACACAGTCACCTGAAGAACCATTTCAAGAGCCACTGACCCAAGACTGGGCATCCTACAGTGTGCAATTAAATTTTTTGTCAAATGGCAGCTATTGCAGATACGACTTTCTTGCACTCACACGACGATTTGTTACGATAGAGCCATTAGCAAGATACATGACAAACCTCTTTGAAATTCATCGGATAGTTGTACTATAGACCAGCAGCAATGTTTGATTGCCTCCTTTACAATAAATTTACAATTAAGAACCGAATTACCAGTTTTGAGTTACCAGCTGTTGGTTACATTAGATTAGATCCATGAATTCCACTGTGGGTCAAGGATTTAACCCCGTGGTACTCCACATACATATATGGTTACTTTGCATATTTTGGCCTGCATTTGTGTAGTGAAGGAAGCAGTCATGCAGTATTGAATCCTGGTGACGAAATCACTGGTTTTGAGTGTTCAACTGTTGGTTACATTAGATTAGATCCATGAATTCCCCTGTGGGCCAAGGATTTAACCCTGGGGTACTCCACATACATAATTTGGTTACTTTGCATATTTTGGGCAGCATTTGTGTAGTGAAGGAAGCAGCCATGCAGTATTGAATCCTGGTGACGAAATCACCGGTTTTGAGTTACCAGCTGTTGGTTACGTTAGATTAGATCCATGAATTCCACTCTAAGCCAAGGATTTAACCCCGTGGTACTTCACATACATATGTGGTTACCTTGCATATTTTGTCACGCATTTGTGTAGTGAAAGAAGCAGCCATGCAGTATTTAATCATGATGCTTGTCTTTGTCCTGTCATTTCCATATATCTAAGAAGATGACGTAATTGTATTCCATTGAATTTCATAAATTTTGATAAAATTATGAGACTGGCCCAACAACTTGTCCTTGAGGTACTTCATATTTGTAAATGTTACTATACTCCCTGTTTAGAAAAGTGGACATGTGACAAATAATACTTGTGTGAGTTGTATAATTTGACTGTCTACACAGAACACAGATCTAGATCAATCTGCATCAAACAGATGCAGATATATGATCCGGATCTGAAGATATGCATTGCACTGTATAAGTAGATCCAGCTCTTATGTTTGTGTAGGTGCAATCCAGATGCAAAGTAGTTTATGGAGATGCGATGTAGATAGCCCCATTTTTGATCGATCATTCCGTACTCTGGCAACTAAATGGTAATTTGACTAAGAATGCGGCTGTCGAGCCAGTCAAGCGTTGTTCTTTGCTTACGCACAAGTTGGCGGAAAAATGTAAGATGCATATTGCGTTGTAGTCAAGAAATAGTAGCGCGCGACACAACGCACAGCGGAGTCACTACGCACTCGCGCAACGTCAGTCTAGGCATGACGCCCGCGTGGCGCAATCCCCTAACTTAGCCGGATTTTAAGGGTGCAAATAGACAAGTTTCCTATCTTGACTTTCATTAATCTATGGATCATTCATACAAT